>LPNX010936904.1:0-129226 GCA_001517045.1 Pseudotsuga menziesii | reverse complement strand
AATTTTCTTATTTCAAGGTTTGAATCCAGTAGGGTACAGGTTGAAACCTCTAATACAATTAAAGATAATGCACCTTGTTACAAAATGCTAAACCCTAAGCAAGAGAAAAATTGCATGAACTCTTTCCACAACAACAACCATGAGTGTTTTTGGTTCCAACATATATCCATCCTATCTTCATTTTTCAAGAACAAAAGAAACTTAGGTACATTTTAGGATCCCTTTAAATGATTAGAAAATCATGAATTAAGGTCGACCTCAATATGCATTTTTCAACGGCTCTTCAGATGTAACAGACAAATGACTAAGAGCTTCAAACTGCACAGTCGCAGACTTCGCCCCACGAAGGAAGATAGGAAAGCCTAGCAAGAGTAGTTTTATGATACAAACAAAAATTAAAAAATTCGGAGTAGAAACATACCTCTCTTTCATCGACCTTAAAATTTCCAGATGGGTAACTGGGTTCTGTATCACAATGGACCATCATGCTGCTTCCTCGGGATCTTCTCTCAGGCCTCTGCACAGTATCATCTCTTGTTAAAAAGGACTGCACATGGATCTTTTTTTTCTCCGAAGCACTCATATCTGTTAGAGAATACTCGTACTCGAAAATGAGCGCTAACTTAAGGGGTGGAAATAGGATTCCAAAGAATATTTCTATCCTCTAATGGGCTTGAATGAGTGTTATGTTCCTCAAAACAGGAAGTCTTTTCTGGTGAAATGTGTTCACTTGACTCACTTGGGGTTTCGGCTTTTAAATCCTGAATGACTTCTACAGCAGCAGGAACACAGGCATATTTGGGTTCCTCCAAATGAAACGACTAAAGTGCCAGCTAGAGCCAAGTGAATTTGACGATTTTTCCAAATTCCCTTGAAGTCTTTGAATACCCTAGGTGCATAAGCACAAAGCTTCGTGGATAAGAGGAGAAAATGGGTATGAAGAGATGAAAGAAGGATAGGTAGAGCTTCGGAAATTAAGACTACAACTGAGGCAGAGACCATGAAAATAAGCATAATGGAGAGCTTAATGCATTCTCCATGGAGTCTCTTCTCATCTTCATCTTGTACATCTTCGATGTTTCTTATCTGCGTCTTTCAGGCAATGTGGCTTTAAGGCGACCTGGAGCTTCAAACTGCACAGTCGCAGACTTCGCCCTTGAGCATTACAAGATCTTCATGTTTTAGCACCAGCACAAACGGAAGCCTCTAGAAGCATTATCAGATAGCCCGATAATACCAAAAGAAATATTGAACACACAAGTCTGGAATGATGTAATAAGATATCCGGGCATCAGACATGCAGAGAAAAAAATCAAATTCAGTTGGATGGCCACCACTGTGCCCGGCATCACAACGATGGAAAAATTTGCTAGACACCATAGGACAAAATGCCTGCATATAAATGAAGCAAATATTTTTTATTCCCTTTACCTGGCAAAACGTTGGAACTCTCATCAGTAGTGTTTTTGTGATTATGATCGTTAGCCAATAACCGGGTATGGTGGCACTTCTGAAGTAACAAATATCACAGGAGGCTCATAACTTGGCTCAATTGATGCACAAGCCTGGAAAAATTGCCATGGAGAATGAGTTTACCCAGGAAGCATGAATGTACATTAGAGCTTGGAAAAGTGAAAAAAAGAAAGGCCTTAGAAAACATATACCTTGCGGATTGCATCGAATTCATATAAGGTACTTGATAAAACTGGCAGTCACTCACACCATCTCTGTTGCAAAAAATGGTGCAGATTATTGTTTGTTGAAATACTAGCAAGCATTATCAAGTAATAACAACTAGTACATATACCTGTAAAATATGACTAGCAACAACCACATTAAATTAATAATGTGTTTGAATACGCTGATAGGCATAAATTTAAGCACATACTTTAGGGAAAAACATTAATATAAAAAGTATGTGCCTAAATTTACACCTAGTATTCAGACACATTATTAATTTAATGTGGTTGTTGCTAGTAACGGGTGGGCGCATAGACATATCTACAAAGTATTAATAGAAATAATATTGTTATTTTAATGATAATATATAATATATATTATTTAATATATATAGTACCATATTATTTAATTAAAATATTATTAATACAATGTTTTTCTGTATAGTATATATGAAAAATATATCATGAAGTTAATTATATCCAATATCTATTATTCACATGTTATAAACTAACCTAATAACAGATATGATCACAGATTCATAATGTAACCTAGCCATAATGTTCCATACCATGTTATTGATGTACAAAATAAACATATGTTCATTATTATTAGAATGAAGATGATCGACGTCACAATGTGGCATAACCAACATTTTTCTCTATAGTATGTATTGTGTCGCAAAACATACAAAGATGTGACATGAAACCCTCGCAAACTGTGACAATGTGACATAGCCTTTGATTAATTTCAGAACGTGACAAATACATTGGGGAACGCAAGCATTCAAATACTATGTAGGAGGTTCAGAAAGGGTTAAAATAAATTACATCATTCGTCACATTGGAAACAACTATAGTTTTGATTATGTTGGGATGCAATGTTCATGATGGTTTATGTGTCTTTACTACACATCGCAACGTTAGCTTTTTTAATCAAAGAATAATATGTTGGTGAGAGGTTTTTCACATCACAACGTTAGGATTTTAAATTAAAGAATAATATGTTGGTGAAAGGTTTGTCACATCGCAACGTTATGATTTTTAAATCAAATAATAATATGTTGGTGAAAGGTTTTATTAGATTCTAATAATACAGAAGCTGTCTAATTGTCATCTTGCATTATCAAATCGTTGCCTAATGGGTTATGTGAGATTAAGTAATTCATTATAATGTTGGATTGTAAGTTTATTTCATAGTTGGGTCTAGCTATGTATGCAATGGTTTTCATGTTCTATTTCGACATACATAAAGTATTGATAGAAAGAACAAAATGTTTAATTAATTTTAATAAATAATATCATTTATTTATTACCACATTATTTAATTAATATAAAACATTAAATAAAACATAACATAGGTAAAGTATTATTAATACAAAGTGTTTCCCTATAATATATATGCAAAATATATGAGGAAGTTAAGTATATCCAATATTATTTATTTTATATGTTAAGCATACTTTATTATTTAATACCTTCAGAAGTACTTATATTAATATCGATTTGTAATTAATTACATGATATCATTTAAATTGTTTGTCGCAATATTACAATTAGTAAGACATATCGCAATGCGACAAAAACCTTGATTAATGTCGCAAATGCAACATAACTGTGATAAACGTCACAATACGACAAAACACTTATTAAACGCCCACTCTCGCATTATTAATGTGTCACATCTTTGGTTTTGTTGACATATACCAACCATACACTGTAACAAGCCATTGTTTAATGTCGTAATATGATATAACCCTTGATAACGTCGCAGTGAAACGTAAAACTTGATAAACATCATAATGCGACATAACAATATGATATGTAACATAAACTGTCTTAAACGTCACAATGCGACATAATGCTTATTAAACGTCCACTATCACATTATTAATGTGTCTCACAATTACTTATTTTAATATCGATTTGTAATTAATTACATGATATCATTTATATAATTTGTCGCAATATTACAATTAGTAAGACATATCACAATGTGACAAAATCCTTGATTAATGTCGATACTGTAACATAACTGGGATAAACGTCATAATGCGACAGAACGCTTATTAAACGCGCACTCTCGCAATATTAATGTGTCACATCTTTGGTTGTGTTGACATATACCAACCAAACACTGTAACAAACCATGGTATAATTTCGTAATGTGATATAACCATTGATAATGTTACAGTGAAACGTAAACCTTAATAAACATCATTTTGTGACATAACATTATGATATGTAACATAAACTGTGTTAAACGTCCACTATCACATTATTTAATGTGTTTTCCCTATGGTTGTGTTGACATATACCAACCAAACACTGTAATAAACCATGGCTTAACGTTGGAATGTGATATAACCCTTGATAACGTCAAAGTGAAACGTAAACCTTGAAAAGCATTACAATGCGACATACCTTCTACAATACTATGTAGAATGTGGATGCTTTAAACCATTTTTTTGCGAAACGTCTCTCTCTCTCTCTCTCTCTCTCTCTATATATATATATATATATATATATATGAATAAAATTCTTAGAGAAATTGTCTAAACATCCAAAGACACACTATTAACGTCATAGTGAAACATAAACCTTGATAAACATCACAATCCGACATAACATTCTACATTACTATGTAGAATGTGGATGGTTTCAACCATTTCTTTTGTCAAACGACTATATATATATAAAGATAACTCTTAAAGAAATTTTCTAAACATCCAAACAAACATTATTAATGTGTCAAATATTGGGCATTATTGCAATGTGACATAACCCTTGACAAATATCACAATGTGACACAACCCTTGATGAATGTCGCTAATGTAACATAACATGTGATAAACGTCACAATGCGACATAATAGCCATGTTGCATTATGGCTATGTTGAGTAATGTGGTACTGGGACAATATTTAAGTCATTGAAACGTTGCACAATGATTAGGTGTAGTCAAATTTTCAGGTGTAAACTATGTTTTGACATAAACGAAGGGTTATGTTTGATTGGGTTGTTTCTGTATGAATATATTGCATTATGGTTATGTTAATTAATGTGGGTCATTGCATTTTGCTCTTAAAAGTAATTTCATAAGAGAATTATATGTTTAATGTATGAAGTGATATGGTGGATCATCATACTTAGTGAGCATGAAGTTGAATTGTGACATTGTTGTATGGGCATGATGGTCACTCGATTTTTGTTACATGATGCCATTAATTAAATTGTTTTGTAGTACTTGGGTTTAGTTTTATTTTGAATTTCTTATTGCATTCTGAAATCGATCAAGTGCTATCTTCGATTCTGATGTCCATTGCTGCTTATGGTGTCTTGTGACATGCGGTGTATAGAAAGTATTCATAAATTAAAAGATTGTTAATTATGTTGTTTTCATTTGAACAAGGCGTGAATGCCAATTGTGGAGCAAATATGGAATATCTTTGGTATTTCAAGTGGGAATAATTGTTATATAATCTGCACTGTTTGTAGTGAGATGTTTTCATAGACTGTAATACTGCAACAGTTGTTTAATTGATGTTTATTTAATGTGAAACTATATTATTTTTCTAAGCAGCTTCAGTTCCATATGAAAAAATAAAAAATTTAAACGAATACAAAAAGTAACAATTTCAATACAATAGTAAGCAATTCATCCATGAAAATGATGTAAATGAATGTATGGATTGTTAAAATGAGGGAATCTAGGAATTTAATTGCAACAATTACATATATTATTTCTAGTGTTACTTGCTGAAGTGAAATATTGTATTGATTACTTAAATTGTAATTTGAGCAACAGATATATGCAATTGCTGAAAAACATTTGACATTATGTCAAGTTAGTACAGGAAGTGATCATAAATTACCTTATCGTTAGTTATGGAATATCTTTGTTATTTCAAGTGCAAAAAATGTGTTATTTAATGTGCAATATATGGTATCATACCGAGTTGAAATCGAATGCCAAACAGACATTATTAATGTGTCAAATATTGGACATTATTACAATGTGACATAACCCTTGGCGAATATCACAATGTGACACAACCCTTGATGAATGTCGCCAATGTAACATAACATGTGAAAAACGTCACCATGCGACATAAGTGCCAGGTTGCATTATGGCTATGTTGAGTAATGTGGTAGTGTGACAATATGTAAGTCATTGTAATGTTGCACAATGATTAGATGTAGTGAAATTATTGCGTTGTTTCTGTATGAATATATTGTATTATGATTTTTTTAATTAATGTGGTTCATTGCATTACAACATTAAAAGCAATTTCATAAGAACATTATATGTTTAATGTATGAAGTCATATGGTGGATCATCATAGTGAGTGAGCATCAAGTTGAAATGTGACATTGCTGTATGGCCTTGATGGTTACTGGGTTTTTGTTACATGATGCCATTAATTAAATTGTTTAGTAGTAGTTGGGTTTAGTTTTTTGCTGAATTTCTTATTGCATTCTGAAATGGATGAAGGGCTATCTTGGATTATGATGTTCATTGCTGCTTATGTTGTTTTGTGACATGTGGTGTATAGAAAGTCATCATTAATTACAATATCGTTAGTTATGTTGTTTTCATTTGAACAATGTGTGAATGTCAATTGTGGAGCAAATATGGAATATCTTTGTTATTTCAAGTGCAAAAAAGTGTTCTTTAATGTGCAATGTGGGTTCCCATACCAAGTTTAGATCGAATGCCTTGTTTATTCATTTGTTGATAATGCAATCTTTGTGTGACTGTATTGGAGATTATTGGTTTAATTGGAATGTTTACATTTTAACCGCATTATTTTTATTAATATAGAAGGACAGGAGACCATGTATTAATGTAACTATCTACATAATTGATAAAATACTTTTAGTCTATGAGGGCAAGATATGTAATATTAGTTGTACTATTTAAAAGATGTAAACTATAGTTTCCATTAAATTCTTCATATAGCCAATAAATTTCGATGTTATACAGTACATAAATCTGTTAGTGTTCTTTAATGTGCAATGTTTGTTCCCATACCAACTTCCGATGGAATGCCTTGTTTATTCATTTGTTGATAGTGCAAGCTCCGTGTGAATGTATAGGAGATTATTGGTTTAATTGGAATGTTTACATTTTAACCGCATTATTTTTATTGATATAGAAGGACACGAGATCATATATTAGTGTAACTATCAACAGACATGATAAAATACTTTTAGTGTATGAGGGCAATATAGGTAATATAGTTTCCATTAAAATCTCGATATAGCCAATAAAATTTGATGTTATATAGTACATAAATCTGTTTATTTTTAGAAAAAAAGAAAAAAAATATTGATTTTAAGCAAAAACTGAAACCCCGGGACTGCGACATTTCCATATCCTTTATAAAAAGCTTCATGAAATGAAGCCATGTTTTATTTAAAACCAGAACATACCAAAATTTGCACATAGTGCAAAAACTAAAACATTGTTTTGTTTACAAAGATGCATAAAAATATTGAATTACATGCCAAAAACCTACAGGGACTGAAACAATGTCAGAGGGAAAGGGAGAAATTCATCAAAGAAAACCATGCCGGGAGTTAAAGGAAAGAAATTCTTATACATGATAATGTTACTGCATTGATTGTTTGCTGGCAATGGTAGACGCTGATTTGGAAGCGATGATCTTTCATCAACTGATAAATGAGTAACACTGCAAGTTTCCAAATCATAGTATATGAATGGAATTTCATCTTTCTTGCACATAAATATAGAAGTTCCAACTGCTCTAAATGGTAGATAGTCTGAACAATGTATATTTATATTTCTTGTCATACCTTGTAAAAGGGTCCATCTTAACCCTCTTCCGTCCTCGAAGTGACTAGCTGTTTGTTGAACGCAATGTTGACCACGTTTGAAATATTGGATTTCATCTATGCACCATATACTTGTAAAACCATCATTCACAAGACATATCAATCGGTTGCAGTGTAAGGTCAGACACATAGATCGTTTCCTACGTCCTGTGTAAACTGAATGCATACCCCATATATTCATTTCAATGTTCAGAGAGTACATTCTGTACACATATGAGGCATCGTCTTCAGAAATTATTTTCACATGCAACCAATAAATTTTTCCCTTATAAAAAACAGCATCTTTAGGAGTAGTAGGTTCACCATCAGCACCAATTGTTTCTCTCCAAACTCTATGGACATTGCTGCAGATAAAAAATTTAGGACCATGTAGAGTACGCCTATGACGTACAAGTATCCATCCATGTTTTTGTTGACCAGTGTTGCCTATTAGAGAAAAGAAACCATAGTCTCCTATATCAATAATTCCTATATTTGAGAAACGCTTTATGAATGGATTTGCGATGTAATAATCCTTATGCCCTCGTACAGGACAATATTTTGAGAGCAAAATGATTGAACCAACTGTACATTCAATCGTATATCTATTTTCCAGATGAGGGACATGCAACAAGGATGTATGTCATGTACGATTGATAAACTTATATGCAAAATGGTTTTGATGTTGTCCCAATAGTTCAATTAAAAGGCCAGTCTATGTTATATTGTTATTTTTCCAAGTGCTAACAAAAGATGGCCTAGACAAGAGCTCTTCAAAATGTTTAGAGATTGATCACAAACGAACCAATGTTGAAAATGGCACCCACAGGAGAATCATCTCTAGAAACTCCAATGGGAGTAAACTCCAAATGCTCGGATCCATTTGCAATTAACTAAACAAAAACATAAAAAATACATAGTTATCACCAATAGAAACATAATAAATTATAAAAATAATTTCTTTGCATAACACAGTCATAGTAGAACATAGCCATGAACCAATGTCGCAAGACACCACAAGCACCAATGAACATCAGAATCCAAGAAAACCCTTTGTCGATTTCAGAATGCAAAAAGAAATTCAAAATAAAAATAAACACAACTACTACAAAACATTCTAATTAATGGCATCATGTAACAAAAATCGAGCAACCAACATTACCATATTGCAACAAAAACATAACAAATCATAAAAGAAATTTCTTTGAACGAACACACAAAGCTATTTAAACTACGTATAAATACATTAAAAATACATAGTTATTACCAACCGAAACATAATAAATTATAAAATTAGTTTTTTTGCATAACACAGACATGGTATAACATAACCATGAAGCAATGTCACAATTTAATTAATGGCATCATGTAACAAAAATCCAGTAACCATCAAGTCCATACAGCAATGTCACAATTCAACTTGATGCTCACTCACTATGATGATCCACCATATGACTTCATACATTAAACATAAAATGCTCTTATGAAATTGCTTTTAATGTTGTAATGCAATGAACCACATTAATTAAAAAAACCATAATACAATATATTCATACAGAAACAATGCAATAATTTCACTACCAATTTCAGAATGCGAAAATAAATTCAAAACAAAAATAAACCCAACTACCACAAAACAGTTTAATTAATGGCATCATGTAAAAAAATCTAGCAACCAACATTACCATATTCCAGCAGAAACATAACAAATCATAAAAATAATGTATTAGAACCAGCACAGAAAGCTATTGAAACTACTTATAAATAAGATATAGGTTGACAACAAATTATTCAGGAATAGATCAAAATTCAAAACATTATTTAAACTTATAAAAATATCTTCAACACATTTAGATAATACAATGATGCGAACTGAAAGAAAAGGGACTCTCACTATTTATTCTATGTAGATGGTGATGACGGTGACTCAACAACTTTTTTTTTTCTTGGCATGACACCACGAATTTTCTTTGTTTTTTTTTTCTGTATTCCTTAGGGTTTTCTTGCTAAGATCACGAATCCCGTTCTTCACCAATCTGTGGTTAGGCTCATATTTTATTGCATCCTCAAGCTTGTCATATACCAACCCAAAACCTGAAGATCTTTGTCCATACGTACGAAAACCATAAATAAAAATTTGTTGTGTACCAGTAATACCAAACTTCTTCCCTATGTCTTTTTGAATTTCTGGTTTGGAAAGGTTTCCTCTTCCAGGATGTAGAACATGTATCTGAAATCGACACCTCAACCTTGGTTCATCAATCAGGTGTCTAATGCATACTGTAGGACGATGAGGGATTTTTTTTACATCCATTTGTTATGTAAATTTGAGGCAAAGATCTGAAATATAAAAACATATATGGTTTTATGAATTCGAACATAATGTTAACCAAATGATACAATAAACAACATTGGAGGAAATGTGGCATAAGCACTAAAACTAAGATATCAATAACAATTAAATCATACAATACAACAAAAACGTAAGTTGCATAAAATGGTAACATGCATGGTCATGGTTATATATGACAAAATCATTGGCATGCCATCATGTAATCTATCATTCAATATTGTTTTTCTGGCACATTTCATCAATACATTCAAATTTAGTTGATAAAACCAAATTAAAAAAATTACATTTAGTTGTGAGGATCTTATGAAAAAAAAAAAGATAACTAACTATATCTTTACTCTTTCAACACATGGAAAAGAATATGAAGAACAAAAATCAAAATAAATTAGTAAAAAAAATAATGGCTGCCACTATGTTTTTATGTCGCAATAGAGCTTAACAAATGCTTGTCAATTGAAGTGTAATTGAACATATTGAAAAAGTGTATGTTAACATATAGGAACAAATCTTATTCTCGACAACTATATGAAAAGACAATGATTAAATAGAGATTAAACTATGTTAGTCTGTGAATTGGTTTGTTCTCTTGCAATCTATATTTCTTCCTACCAATTCAAATAATAAGAATGAAACATGTCAATATAAATATCTATACAATAAACAATGAAGTTGCCTAATAACCTGATAGTTGTGATCTTTAAGCTGAAATGGATTCCAACCGTTGTTCTTCTTTTTTCCTAATTGTATCATATGCACTTTTCGCCATTTTTGAATACCTTTCAAATGTAAATGGCGGAGATATTCGTAGACCGTCAATAGATTTTACCCTTGAAATTGCTGTGAAAGTTAAACCTTGCCTCTCTGCGATACCAATATCAATGGTTGCCCTTTGTAAAGTCAAACCTTGCGATTTGTGTATGGTAAGAGCCCAAGCCATACGCAATGGGATTTGCTTGCGATTTCCTCTAGCAATAGGTGTTATTGGAACAATTTTGGGATATCTGATGTCCCATGGTAAACCAATGTAATCATCAAATGAGACTGTAGCATACATTGGCAGTTGTGGTGGTTTGGATCCATTAGAGAAAAAGATGTTTTCAACTATCCCAAGTGCCCCATTTACCAACCCTGCTTCCACCCACAGGTTACACGTCAACATCACTCGCTGACTAGGACATAAAAGCACTTCTTGTTGAAGCTGGTCATCTTCAGCATCAGAAAAATCTTTATTCTTTGTATGTTCAGCAACACATCGTGCTATGGGAATTCCAAGTGACTTTAGCATGCATCGATTATGTACATTTACCAAGCTGTTCGTAGAAAACAAATGGATTTTTGAACTGAAAGTATTACTTTCAGTACCGTCCATATTTGCATCTGTTCGTGACATTAAAAGATTCCAATCATCCACGGTTGGGTTTGCATTTCTGATGTTGGCTAGCAACCTCTTAAATTTCACTTGATTTGGATCTGTGCCTTGTTGACGAAATATCGTGTCCAATGTAACAACTTTTTTGAAATCTTTCCATAACACCCTGCCAGCTGTGTTTCCTACGTACAGTGGTTTATCTTTGACAGGAGGCAACTGCCCAAGATCTCCAACAAGAATCATTGATCTTCCACCAAAAGGAACTGACCTTTTCTCAGGAAATGCCTCCCGAAGACGTGAATCAATTTGTATGAACAAACTTGGCCCAAGGAAACTCATTTCATCAATTAAAATGTGTGTGACATATCGCATTTCCTCGTGAAATACAG
Source organism: Pseudotsuga menziesii (assembly GCA_001517045.1). Classification (NCBI taxonomy): domain Eukaryota; kingdom Viridiplantae; phylum Streptophyta; class Pinopsida; order Pinales; family Pinaceae; genus Pseudotsuga; species Pseudotsuga menziesii. Next base: position 117,602 of record LPNX010936904.1, on the reverse strand, counting down.
AAAGTGACTATCCCTGTAAAGATTTGAAGTCTTTAATAGGGATTCTAAGGGCTGAGTGAATTGTTTTGGCCCGTATGTTGAATGCAGCTACTCCTATAGGTGCCAACAATAACAAAGGGCTTTTCCCATTTATGGAATGCATTGAAAATTCATGTCCAAGACAATGTATAAGGTAAGACTTTCCTGTCCCTGCAGTTCCTTGAATTATCATCTTCAGCGGGTCTGCATTAGGTCCTTCATGAAAATGTTGAATAATAGTTTCAAAACAAAGACGTTGCTTATCAGAAAAAGAGGATGGAGAAGCCGACGTAGAATGTGATACATTTGGTATGGATCCTCTTGAGCGTACATTTTTTATGAAATCTGTTGGGTCCTCCAAGTCTCTATTCCAGCCTGTTGTACTATTCCATGCATGGAACAAGTCAAAGTCTCTGCGACCAAGAGTATCAATGTCTGAAACTTGAACAGTGTTGGGAGGAACAAGACGTGACAACATCTCCCACTCATCCATGTCATTCTCATGAATCACTTCATCCTCATGTGTATCGTCATCTTCCTCATTTGTATCCGGTTCTAAAGGTATCCTATTGACATGCCAAGCTCGATATCTAAGGATCCTCCAGTTATGAATAATAATTTCTGTGCTGACTCCAATGTCAATCTGAATGTTTCTAAACGGTTTATAGAGAAGCAATTCACTGAGGCAAAATGACTCAAAGGAATCTGAATTGTTGTTAGGAACTTCACAGAACCGTGGCCATACACGAACTATCGCAGGTGTTTCTCTTGGCTTCCATGGCTCTGTCTGATGTCGACCACTAAAAGACCATGATCGTGTAGTTTCAATCAAAGATAAGTGCTCCAGAAATGGAGGTCTGTTTTGGTAGTGCTCTAGAAACCCAGACCCTGTTGGGAATCTGTTGTTATCCGAGTTGGAAGAAACTCTTTTGAATATTTTTATGCCAACATTAACTGAAACAAAGCTACGGCTAGAACTAACAAGAGGAAGCTTTAACAACATATGACAGGTTTCCTGTGCTCCTATATCTCTTTCCACAATTGTTTCAGAAAGAAACTTTTTATATGCAGTTATAGAGGGAATGTCAGAGTCAACGACATTGGAGATTCTTGTCAACATGTCTTGATAGCTTTCTGATCTTCTCTCTGATTTTGAAGCATACTTTGCAATGTATTTCAAAACTGCATGACGTGAAAGAACCGGCTGGCAATCAACATTGGCACGCCATATTGAAAGAAGAGGAATGTTATGGACATTTAACCTGTCGTCGTTGCGAGCAGGTTCATATTTTTTGTGTCCTTTGTCATTGACAAATATTTTCGACTGGTCTTGAAGTTCCCATGGTGCGTTGTATCGGCACATGTAGGATGAACCTTTTTTATGTAAACATGAATGAACACTGCATCTTGTGTGGCGTTGCACTCGATTTGCTAGTTGCTCATAGTCGTCAAGGGGATTTGTATTGAAAAATTCACTGCTATCCAATAAGCAAGGATCTTCTTCGAGAGGTCGATGAATAGATATATTCCTGTGGTGAGCATCACGAGGATTCCATGCTGTTACATAGTTGTCAAAGTATCATCTTGCTGCGTCAACCCTTATCGTGTCTGTCCAATCCAGTTTCTCCATGTCTGGAGCACCTTCTAACCACAGAAATCCATGGATATGTGTTGATCCCCTATGTTGCCATTCATACCTATGAGACTCACCATGTTTCAATAATATGAGCTTGCAACAAAATTTCAAGTAATAATCTAACATTCTAGATTGAAAAATAGAGTAAGGAAACGACATACCTATACCAGTAGTCTTTAGCACGAAGGTATTTTACAATGATTTTGTCACGGAATATACTGAAACGTTCATGCATATACTTAGCAACAATATGTGGATAGTTTATAACATTGTCGGTTCTCCATCTATTCCGGTTCTGTGCAGATAGAGGTGCAGAATTGGGCATAGATTTATGTAGGTCTGGCCACTTGGTATCAGCTGCACTCAGAGTGAAAAACAAAGTTGGGCAACCGATTTGTGATATCATGTCAGTAAGCTCACTGCGACATGTGTTCCAGTATGCCTTCGTTCCTCGAATACATGAACCAAAACGCATCAATCGTTCAGCTAATTTGGTGTTAGGGAATTCAATAAGCTCCTTACGCAGATCTTCAATTGTGGTAGGTATGCCATCTTCAATGTTTTTTTTTCACGAATACAACAGCTTTTCCTTGGCTTCGATGTCTCATTATCATGTTCAATACAAAATACCGAAACCTTGGATGTTTTCCAAACCTTTGATCACAATATTTAAGTAGGTGAAACCCATACTCATTTAAGCGGACATCCTTCAAACGTGGTTGCAACCAATCAGCAGTTCCCGTGGGAAACAATGTTGGAAATGCCATGTCAAACAAACCTTCTATGTTGTATTCATTTATTGGAGACAAACCAATCTCTGGCCATTCCATACCTAAATCTGACAAAGAAGAATCTTTGTTAAAAAAGTTGCGTATCTCCTCTATCTCTCTTTGTGCATTTGGCATTCTAGCTGTAAAGGATGAAGGATGAGTTTCAAGTCGATGAGTTCCAAATCTATCAAGTTCTGCATCAATTTCTTCTGAGTCAGCTATGTCAGAGTTGATATAACGCAATTTAAAGGAGACATCTATTGGCTGGTCTGGGAGACATATGACTAATTCTGGATCAACTTCAACATCTCGGTAATATTTGTCCACCCGTATTTTGTAATGCAATGCATCCATTACTCGTGACCTACTAACAATGCAATCATAGTGCTTGGATGGAGGCCCTTCTCTTCTGACAATTAATATGTCTAGGTCTTCAATTCGACGAGGAAGAGTCTTAGTAATTGAAACAATATCCTGTGGGAAGCTAATTGTATGGCCGTTGTATTTATATTGACCTCCATGTGCATGTGTGACCTGTAGTATTGGATTCACTCGTGCTATTAGCATTTCTTCAACCTGTGTCAAAATTGATAAAACAGGAGGTTGTTTGCCAGGATTCATGTTGTTATCTCGAGGAAAACGATGGATACCACGCTCTTGCCTACATCTCACACAAACAGGTCCTTCATCTCGCCTAAAAACATTCATTCCAGGGTATGATTCACGACAAACATTACACATTTGCACAATTGACAATTTATCAATTTCGGCACGAAATGCTCGATGGAAAGAGGACATATGCTGGAAAAGTTCAACCATGTTTCTTGATGTATGTATATTTAAACCTGGATCTTGAGCATGGTCGTTACCATTCAATGGAAAGTGAGGCGAGACATGTTGACATATCTCTCCTCTGTTGTTGCGACGATGTAGATTCCTGACTTGCCTTCGTCGAGTACCATCGCCTGAAACCTGACCCAAATTGATTTCATCATGAAAATTAATATCAAGGTTGGTTTCCATCATATTGTTTAGATGAGTTGGGGTTTGAATCTTGTGTCCTCGACGAGCCTTGACGCTATTATCCTGAAAATTTAAAATGTCATTGTTAATTATTATGTCAAATATTCTGCTAAGATCTAAATATGGAAGTTGTGTACAAACAGGCTGAGTAAGACCTTCGATGTTCCAAGAAAAATAGCCCTTTCTACATCTCCACTTGGTCTACTGGGCATTATCTGGTTTTGAATAATTGATTGATCATTCATTGCTGCAGAATTGTTCTCCTGATTGAGGTCCATGTTCTTCGATTGGCTGCACACAACATAATTTTGACCGACATTTTGTAGAGAGTCATCGTCACCAGAAGACGGAATGACATTGATCGATGTCATGTTGCTTCGACAATTATGTCCATGGATGCTACTATACTGGAATCTCAAAACGATTTTTCATTGAATTACTGAACAGGAAAATGAAATAGTATTGTATCTAATACTATTTTATTTTGATGAAGGTCAAATGCATGATTGTTGTTGTTGTCATGGATAGGTGAAACAATACCTTGGTTGTTCCAATAGAAATAGTTCTTGCCGGACTCAACATTTGCAAACCGGTTTCGAGTTGATTTCGAAACCCTTGATCTTCATTCGTTAGCAATGGATTGTTTGCGTGGCTGTGTGAGTCATTCATAGCAGACTTGGAAGTCATGTCCTTTGTTGTTCCAAGAGAAATTGTTCTTATACCACTGCTTCTTTCAGCCGTATTGGTGTTATTCTTTTGTACTGTTTCTGGTTGATTTTCAAATGTAGCTTGCCCGCGCTCATCAAATGTTTCATTCAAAAAATTGTTGCGAGTAGTTATCTAAACATTGAACATGTGTGTAAGTATATCTATATTGTACAGATAAATAAGTTTTCAAATATAGACAATCCAATGTAATCCTTATACCTCGATGCCATGATTAGAAAATGTTTCGCCCGAAGTATGACCTACGAAAGGTTCAATAACTTCATTCAACGTTTTGTTACAGTTGTTGCTAGATGTTGGATTTGATGATATAAATTGACTTTGGCGATTTGATCTCCTCATTATATCAGATATGCGCTGGAATTTAGCGGGCTCCCCCTGAGAATCAATGACATTTGCAAATGAAGGACCATGTCCTTCTCTTATCTGTTCGCCAATTTGCTCACTATTCTCTTGGTATACTAAACGACGTTTCCTATTAATGCCTTCCTTTTTTTTATTATAGTGTTTTCGCGAGGATTCGTTTTTTGTGTGACGGGATGTTTCCATCAAGTTCTTCTCAGTGCTCGAATTCTTGTTTTTGTCTGTCGACATATCTACACGAGCATAAAAAAATTAGTTTATGTCAAACCATATTACTGTACAAAGTAATGTTATAGGTATAGCGTAAAGAAACAAAAACATAAAAGTTTTCAACTTTATTCAAAGATTATCTTTTAATATTTTTAAGAGTTTTAAACTTTATTCAAATACTAACTTATAATATTTGTATTGCCGAAGATTGCCAAGATATAAATTAATATTGTAATGAAGTGTTATATCCAAGAAAACAAAAATTGGCATGTATGAATAATTTCTATTTCATAGAGAATGTAAATCGGCAAACATCTGAAGAGACAAATCCAATAAGCATGGTAATGAAGTATTGAATATGTCGATTTGCATAAGTACAGGTAAGTAAAATTCCATATGTAACACTGGCTGCCGAAAATCTGGTAAAGCAGGTTGGGAAGAAATATTTTGAATAGGTATGATTAAGACCCACCCAAACATGTCAACTTACATAACATACGTGTAAGTTACATGCCATATATGTTTATATTACCCCATTGAAAACACATCATCAATAGAATCCATGTTTGGGCTACATATAATGATGGATATGTTGTCTACAAGCTCAACAACACTTAAGTGTGTTGGATTTTCAAGTTTGGAAAATGCAGAATCGAACATTCTATCCTTGCTTAAAAAATTAGAATGTGCGTTGATGAAGTCATAGAAACCAAAAGTAAGATGGTCGTATTTGCACATGAGCAAGTAATTATCAAGTGCTGCAACAGGAAAATACCCCCCGCATTTGCCATTAATGCCTGAGGTCAAAATAGACATGATACTCCATCGCAATCCGCCTTCTAAACTTCCAATTCTTATCGAAGAATTTTGTTGAATCATTTTGATTTTTTGTTGGTTCTATAGACCACACTGTAGTTCTCCCATCATTTATAAAACAAAGAATCTCATTGCGATAACATGCTAGGCTAATCGATAACGTTGAATTCGAGTGTGGAATAAACTGGAACCCCCATTTGTTATCCTCAAGATCTATCCAACATAGCTTGTATATACATATATGATTATCTCTAGAAACCACATGACTCTCCACCCATAACATTGTTTCATTATACAATATGGGATTTTTGGGCCGGAAAACATCGCCATCGATAGGACATGTTTGTCTCCACTGCATATGAATGCTGGTGCAAATAAAATATTTTGTTTGAAACTCTGCATAAATATGTTTCAATGCTACCCAATGGTATTTTTGTTGCTCAAAATTTTTCAGCAATGTAAAGAAACCCCAATGACCAAGTCCAAGAGACCCTACAAATGTACAAGTCTTTGCGATTGCATTGGCAATGTAGTAGTTTCTTTTTCGATATAAGATACTGGGGGATGAAACGGCAACAATTGAACAACATGTGGATTCAATTTTGTATTCGTTGTTTAGGACTTGCATAGAAAGAGATGAACATTTTCCTTTTTGGCTAATGTAATGGCCAACGAACCGATGTGTACCAGAAGAGCCAAAACCAACCAAAACTCCATATTCTTTTGTTTGATTGTGTTTCCATTGTGAGATGAAATTGTTTTCGGACACAATACGATTCCAACCTTTGCAAACCATTTTCAAACAAATAATCATAGATAAAGGCAACCAAAGAAAGATCATTTCAAGTATGTCTAATGGCAGAGATTTCCAAATCGCAGGGACCATGTCCATTTCTATAACACAAAATAAGAGAATCGGTTAGCAAATGGATTGATGTAAATATGCCTCCAGTTCCAAATACTCATAAATCACAGTTTTTTATTTGCAGGCATAAGTATAATTTAAAAGTGCTAGACCAAGGGAAACATTTTTTGGCATGCTACTTGTACAATTGAAGTAAAAAAAAATGACGACATGTTAATATGATCGCAAAAAAAAACACACACTACAATAAAATTTGGCATCCACAATGGATATTATTTGGTGCAATATAATTTTTTAGATATATATATAATGATTACATGGATGTAGATAATATAAAAAGATGATCAAAATTCATGAAATATGCAAAGAAAAGTTTTTTTTCATATTGTTTACATGCCATAACGCTCCAACGACTCATCATAATTTGTAGGAAAAGGGAGTAAATCCTCGAATGATTTCATGCTTGGAGTTAGAGGGCAAAAATTTCTAGACATTACAACGTTGGTACATTGGATGTCTACTGGCAAAGGCAATCCATGACTTCGGCGCAAGGATCCTTCATCGGGTCCTACACGAGTAACCCTGCAAGTGTTGAGGTCATAATATATGTACGGGGTTTGGCCATACCTACACATTAGAATAATACTCCCCACATCCCGAAATGGAAGGTACCTTGGACAACGTGTGTTTATGTGGAGTGTCATAACCTCTAAAAGGGTCCATGTCAAATCTCTTCCAAATATCCAAAACCCGTGCACCTCTTCAATTGCAGATGCACTAATCCTCAGATCTATCATTTCAGTTATGGACCATATAGTTGTCCTACCATCGTTAACAAGACATAACAGTTGGTTTTGATGTACAGTCAAACACATGGACCGTTTGATGCGTCCTGTAGGAATTGCATGACTAGCCCATTTGTTCAATCCAATTTTGAGTGACCACATACTATACGAATATAAAACATCTTCCTCTGAAATGATTCTCATATGTATCCAATATATTTTTCCGTTAAAAAGAACTGCATCTTTAGGAGGGGTTGGAATGAAGCTAGTTGCATCAATTTCTCTGCAATCTCTATTCACATTGCTGGAAACAAAAAATTTTGAACCATGTTCGTTCTCTTCATGACGAACAACTATCCATCCCTGTTTATGATCACCGATGTTGCTTATGAGTGTGAAGAATCCAAGCACTCCAATTTCAATCACGCCTATATATAAAAACCGTCCTTCGAATGGGTTAATAATAGAGTAGCACTTGTGACCTGGCAATGGACAAAAATTTGATAGCAAAATGTTTGAACCAGCTGTGCATTCAATTGTCCAATTGTTTTCTGGATTGGTAATATGCAGAAAAGACGTGTGGCCCACAGAATCTATAAACTTATATACTATTTCGATCTCGTATGGCCGCCACACTTCAACAAAAAAGCCAACTTCATCTATGTGATTGTTCATCCAAGAAGTTCTAAATGCTCGTTGCCACAAAATTGCCTGGAAATGTTTAGAAGTTGATGCGAACCGGATCAATGTTGAAAAAGGAACCCACAACAAAATCGATTCCAATATCTCCATTGGCAACAAACTCCAGACGGCGGGATCCATTGTGGCTATATAACAAAACAATGAAAAATCATATCGTTATGGACAAAACCAATAAAAATGAAGAAATATTAATTTTACCATTTTATACATGGAACATAACTTCACTTGTTGACATAAAGCAATGTCTATGTCAAACAAAATTGATCTTCCAATTTCAATTTAGAGGCCATTGACATGTGATTTATGAGTTCAACATCCAACAGCGGATGTTAGAGCGATAAACAACATGTCAATGTTACGTATCCTATGTCCATCATCCAACAATGGAATGGTAAATGGGAATAAATTCGTTTCTTGGTGGGGCCACATATATGTTTATTTAAACCTAATATACCATTTTCAGGTTTCTCATGATTATAGATATTGAGTTCATTGACATGTCATTTTTCATAATAACATCAAAAAATTGGATGTGCAAGAGTGGCCTCACCAATTGGCTAAGCACATGTCTCTTGACTTTTGACATGAAGACACCTCTAGCTCTGAAATGGTATTCATAAGTTTATAATTTATGAATACCATGGGATGAACCTAATGTATCATTTTTTCAGTTTTATCATGATTATACATATCGAGGTCATTGACATGTCATTTATCAGTCTAACATCCAAAAATTGGACGTGCAAGAGGGGCCTCACCAATTAGCTGAGCACATGTCTCTTGACTTCTGACATCATGACACATCTCTCTCAAATGGTATTCATAAAGTTAAAATTTATGAATACCATGGGACTCTGGCCTTTGTTACGTATCCTATGTCTATCATCCAATAATGGAATGGTAAATGGGAATAAATTCTTTTTTTGCTGGGGCCACATATATGTTCATCAAAACCTAATATATCATTTTCAGCTTTCTCATGATTATAGATATTGAGGTCATTGACATGTCATTTTCCAGAATAACATCCAAAAATTGGATGTGCAAGAGTGGCCTCACCAATTGGCTGAGCACATGTCTCTTGACTTCTGACATGAAGACACCTATAGCTCTGAAATGGTATTCATAAGTTTATAATTTATGAATACCATGGGATGAACCTAATGTATCATTTTTCAGTTTTATCATGTTTATACATATTGAGGTCATTGACATGTCATTTATCCATCAAAATTGATAAAACAGGAGGTTGTTTGCCAGGATTCATGTTGTTATCTCGAGAAAAACGATGGATACCACGCTCTTGCCTACATCTCACACAAACAGGTCCTTCATCTCGCCTAAAAACATTCATTCCAGGGTATGATTCACAACAAACATTACACATTTGCACAATTGACAATTTATCAATTTCAGCACGAAATGCTCGATGGAAAGAGGACATATGCTAGAAAAGTTCAACCATGTTTCTTGATGTATGTATATTTAAACCTGGATCTTGAGCATGGTCATTACCATTCAATGGAAAGTGAGGCGAGACATGTCGACATATCTCTCCTCTGTTGTTGCGATGATGTAGATTCCTGACTTGCCTTCGTCGAGTACCATCGCTTGAAACCTGACCCAAATTGATTTCATCATGAAAATTAATATCAAGGTTGGTTTCCATCATATTGTTTAGATGAGTTGGGGTTTGAATGTTGTGTCCCTGACGAGCCTTGATGCTATTATCCTGAAAATTTAAAATGTCATTGTTAATTATTATGTCAAATATTCTGCTAAGATCTAAAGATGGAAGTTGTGTACAAACAAGCTGAGTAAGACCTTCGATGTTCCAAGAAAAATAGCCCTTTCTACATCTCCACTTGGTCTACTGGGCATTATCTGGTTTTGAATAATTGATTGATCATTCATTGCTGCAGAATTGTTCTCCTGATTGAGGTCCATGTTCTTCGATTGGCTGCACACAACATAATTTTGACCGACATTTTGTAGAGAGTCATCGTCACCAGAAGACGGAATGACATTGATCGATGTCATGTTGTTTCGACAATTATGTCCATGGATGCTACTATCCTGGAATCTCAAAACAATTTTTCATTGAATTACTGAACAGGAAAATGAAATAGTATTGTATCTAATACTATTTTATTTTGATGAAGGTCAAATGCATGATTGTTGTTGTTGTCATGGATAGGTGAAACAATACCTTGGTTGTTCCAATAGAAATAGTTCTTGCCAGACTCAACATTTGCAAACCGGTTTCGAGTTGATTTCGAAACCCTTAATCTTCATTCGTTAGCAATGGATTGTTTGCGTGGCTGTGTGAGTCATTCATAGCAGACTTGGAAGTCATGTCCTTTGTTGTTCCAAGAGAAATTGTTCTTATACCACTGCTTCTTTTAGCCGTATTGGTGTTATTCTTTTGTACTGTTTCTGGTTGATTTTCAAATGTAGCTTGCCCGCGCTCATCAAATGTTTGATTCAAAAAATTGCTGCGAGTAGTTATCTAAACATTGAACATGTGTGTAGGTATATCTATATTGTACAGATAAATAAGTTTTCAAATATAGACAATCCAATGTAATCCTTATAGCTCGATGCCATGATTAGAAAACGTTTCGCCCGAAGTATGACCTACGAAAGGTTCAATAACTTCATTCAACGTTTTGTTACAGTTGTTGCTAGATGTTGGATTTGATGATATAAATTGACTTTGGCGATTTGATCTCCTCATTATATCAGATATGCGCTGGAATTTAGCGGGCTCCCCCTGAGAATCAATGACATTTGCAAATGAAGGACCATGTCCTTCTCTTATCTGTTCGCCAATTTGCTCACTATTCTCTTGGTATACTAAACGACGTTTCCTATTAATGCCTTCCTTTTTTTTATTATAGTGTTTTCGCGAGGATTCGTTTTTTGCGTGACGGGATGTTTCCATCAAGTTCTTCTCAGTGCTCGAATTCTTGTTTTTGTCTGTCGACATATCTACACGAGCATAAAAAAATTAGTTTATGTCAAACCATATTACTGTACAAAGTAATGTTACAGGTATAGCGTAAAGAAACAAAAACATAAAAGTTTTCAACTTTATTCAAAGATTATCTTTTAATATTTTTAAGAGTTTTAAACTTTATTCAAATACTAACTTATAATATTTGTATTGCTGAAGATTGCCAAGATATAAATTAATATTGTAATGAAGTGTTATATCCAGGAAAATAAAAATTGGCATGTATGAATAATTTCTATTTCATAGAGAATGTAAATCGGCAAACATCTAAAGAGACAAATCCAATAAGCATGGTAATGAATTATTGAATATGTCGATTTGCATAAGTACAGGTAAGTAAAATTCCATATGTAGCACTAGCTGCCGAAAATCTGGTAAAGCAGGTTGGGAAGAAATATTTTGAATAGGTATGATTAAGACCCACCCAAACATGTCAACTTGCATAACATACGTGTAAGTTACATGCCATATATGTTTATATTACCCCATTGAAAACACATCATCAATAGAATCCATGTTTGGGCTACCTATAATGATGGATATGTTGTCTACAAGCTCAACAACACTTAAGTGTGTTGGATTTTCAAGTTTGGAAAATGCAGAATCGAACATTCTATCCTCGCTTAAAAAATTAGAATGTGCGTTGATGAAGTCATAGAAACCAAAGGTAAGATGGTCGTATTTGCACATGAGCAAGTAATTATCAAGTGCTGCAACAGGAAAATACCCCCTGCATTTGCCATTAATGCCTGAGGTCAAATTAGACATGATACTCCATCGCAATCCACCTTCTAAACTTCCAATTCTTATCGAAGAATTTGTTGAATCATTTTGATTTTTTGTTGGTTCTATAGACCACATTGTAGTTCTCCCATCATTTATAAAACAAAGAATCTCATCGCGATAACATGCTAGGCTAATCGATAACGTTGAATTCGAGTGTGGAATAAACTGGAACCCCCATTTGTTATCCTCAAGATCTATCCAACATAGCTTGTATATACATATATTATTATCTCTAGAAACCACATGACTCTCCACCCATAACATTGTTTCATTATACAATATGGGATTTTTGGGCCGGAAAACATCGCCATCGATAGGACATGTTTGTCTCCACTGCATATGAATGCTGGTGGAAATAAAATATTTTGTTTGAAACTCTGCATAAATATGTTTCAATGCTACCCAATGGTATTTTTATTGCTCAAAATTTTTCAGCAATGTAAAGAAACCCCAATGACCAAGTCCAAGAGACCCTACAAATGTACAAGTCTTTGTGAATGGATTGGCAATGTAGTAGTTTCTTTTTCGATATAAGATACGGGGGGATGAAACGGCAACAATTGAACCACATGTAGATTCAATTTTGTATTCGTTGTTTAGGACTTGCATAGAAAGAGATGAACATTTTCCTTTTTGGCTAATGTAATGGCCAACGAACTGATGTGTACCAGAAGAGCCAAAACCAACCAAAACTCCATATTCTTTTGTTTGATTGTGTTTCCATTGTGAGATGAAATTGTTTTCGGACACAATACGATTCCAACCTTTGCAAACCATTTTCAAACGGATAATCATAGATAAAGGCAACCAAAGAAAGATCATTTCAAGTATGTCTAATGGCAGAGATTTCCAAATCGCGGGGACCATGTCCATTTCTATAACACAAAATAAGAGAATCGGTTAGCAAATGGATTGATGTAAATATGCCTCCAGTTCCAAATACTCATAAATCACAGTTTTTTATTTGCAGGCATAAGTATAATTTAAAAGTGCTAGACCAAGGGAAACATTTTTTGGCATGCTACTTGTACAATTGAAGTAAAAAAAAATGACGACATGTTAATATGATCGCAAAAAAAAACACACACTACAATAAAATTTGGCATCCACAATGGATATTATTTGGTGCAATATAATTTTTTAGATATATATATAATGATTACATGGATGTAGATAATATAAAAAGATGATCAAAATTCATGAAATATGCAAAGAAAAGTTTTTTTTCATATTGTTTACATGCCATAACGCTCCAACGACTCATCATAATTTGTAGGAAAAGGGAGTAAATCCTCGAATGATTTCATGCTTGGAGTTAGAGGGCAAAAATTTCTAGACATTACAACGTTGGTACAGTAGATGTCTACTGGCAAAGGAAATCCATGACTTCGGCGCAAGGATCCTTCATCGGGTCCTACACGAGTAACCCTGCAAGTGTTGAGGTCATAATATATGTACGGGGTTTGGCCATACCTACACATCAGAATAATACTCCCCACAACCCGAAATGGAAGGTACCTTGGACAACGTGTGTTTATGTGGAGTGTCATAACCTCTAAAAGGGTCCATCTCAAATCTCTTCCAAATATCCAAAACCCGTGCACCTCTTCAATTGCAGATGCACTAATCCTCAGATCTATCATTTCAGTTATGGACCATATAGTTGTCCTACCATCGTTAGCAAGACATAACAGTTGGTTTTGATGTACAGTCAAACACATGGACCGTTTGATGCGTCCTGTACGAATTGCATGACTAGCCCATTTGTTCAATCCAATTTCGAGTGACCACATACTATAGGAATATAAAGCATCTTCCTCTGAAATGATTCTCATATGTATCCAATATATTTTTCCGTTAAAAAGAACTGCATCTTTAGGAGGGGTTGGAATGAAGCTAGTTGCATCAATTTCTCTGCAATCTCTATTCACATTGCTGGAAACAAAAAATTTTGAACCATGTTCGTTCTCTTCATGACGAACAACTATCCATCCCTGTTTATGATCACCGATGTTGCTTATGAGTGTGAAGAATCCAAGCACTCCAATTTCAATCACGCCTATATATAAAAACCGTCCTTCGAATGGGTTAATAATAGAGTAGCACTTGTGACCTGGCAATGGACAAAAATTTGATAGCAAAATGTTTGAACCAGTTGTGCATTCAATTGTCCAATTGTTTTCTGGATTGGTAATATGCAGAAAAGACGTGTGTCCCACAGAATATATAAACTTATATACTATTTCGATCTCGTATGGCCGCCACACTTCAACAAAAAAGCCAACTTCAGCTATGTGATTGTTCATCCAAGAAGTTCTAAATGCTCGTTGCCACAAAATTGCCTGGAAATGTTTAGAAGTTGATGCGAACCGGATCAATGTTGAAAAAGGAACCCACAACAAAATCGATTCCAATATCTCCATTGGCAACAAACTCCAGACAGCGGGATCCATTGTGGCTATATAACAAAACAATGAAAAATCATATCGTTATGGACAAAACCAATAAAAATGAAGAAATATTAATTTTACCATTTTATACATGGAACATAAATTCACTTGTTGACATAAAGCAATGTCTATGTCAAACAAAATTGATCTTCCAATTTCAATTTAGAGGCCATTGACATGTGATTTATGACTTCAACATCCAACAGCGGATGTTAGAGTGATAAACGACATGTCAATGTTACGTATCCTATGTCCATCATCCAACAATGGAATGGTAAATGGGAATAAATTCGTTTCTTGGTGGGGCCACATATATGTTTATTTAAACCTAATATACCATTTTCAGGTTTCTCATGATTATAGATATTGAGGTCATTGACATGTCATTTTTCATAATAACATCAAAAAATTGGATGTGCAAGAGTGGCCTCACCAATTGGCTAAGCACATGTCTCTTGACTTCTGACATGAAGACACCTCTAGCTCTGAAATGGTATTCATAAGTTTATAATTTATGAATACCATGGGATGAACCTAATGTATCATTTTTTCAGTTTTATCATGATTATACATATTGAGGTCATTGACATGTCATTTATCAGTCTAACATCCAAAAATTGGACATGCAAGAGGGGCCTCACCAATTGGCTGAGCACATGTCTCTTGACTTCTGACATCATGACACATCTCTCTCAAATGGTATTCATAAAGTTAAAATTTATGAATACCATGGGACTCTGGACTTTGTTACGTATCCTATGTCTATCATCCAACAATGGAATGGTAAATGGGAATAAATTCTTTTTTTGCTGGGGCCACATATATGTTCATCAAAACCTAATATATCATTTTCAGGTTTCTCATGATTATAGATATTGAGGTCATTGACATGTCATTTTCCAGAATAACATCCAAAAATTGGATGTGCAAGAGTGGCCTCACCAATTGGCTGAGCACATGTCTCTTGACTTCTGACATGAAGACACCTATGGCTCTGAAATGGTATTCATAAGTTTATAATTTATGAATACCATGGGATGAACCTAATGTATCATTTTTCAGTTTTATCATGTTTATACATATTGAGGTCATTGACATGTCATTTATCAGTCTAACATCCAAAAATTGGACGTGCAAGAGGGGCCTCACCAATTGGCTGAGCACATGTCTCTTGACTTCTGACATCATGACATATCTCTCTCAAATGGTATTCATAAATTTATAATTTATGAATACCATGAGACTTTGAACTAAAGTTTTTATATAAAAACAACAAATAAATCTCATTCATAAATTCCAATTTTGACCATATGGAAAAACATTATATATATATATATATATATATATCAAGGTAGTGACAATCTTACACTTAAACATTACAAAGCATGATTTCAAAAATGACATGAGTTGCATTTAAACATTTTCATAATACATATGCATAAAGGGAAATTTCATATAGTATTTTCAAAAACAAAGCTACTTCTCCATAGAAATTTGGAAAAAAAACATTAGCTACAAAAAAAGTAGGTAATACATATCCATAAAGGGAAATTTGACATAGTATTTTGGGGAAAAAAAAGTGATATATATTTTAATTTTGTTGACTTGGATTTCTAATTTGGAGTATTTTAAAAAACAAAGCTACTTCTCCATAGAAATTTGGAAAAAAAACAATAGCTACAAAAAAAGTAGGTAATACATATCCATAAAGGGAAATTTGACATAGTATTTTGGGAAAAAAAAAACCTAATATATATTTTAATTTTGTTGTCTTGGATTTCTAATTTGGTCGGTAATTTCTTCTTGTTGAGCTAAAGCTTCCCAAGCTCTCTCAAACTCTTCTCTTGTTCTGGCTGTATTCAGTACTAAATTGAATAAATGGGAAGATATGGAAATCTGAGTCCCAAAACCATTGGGCAAATTTGGTTGGCTTCGTTGCGGTATTGTCATGCTTCTTTCAAAATGTAAGATCTGATGTGCATGAACAACAAAGTTTATTAGTTAAGGTAGTGCTTCATAGATTAATATAAACATATTAAAAGATGTATTTTATAAATAATAATTAATCTAATGACAAGATCTAATGCGATTTGGCATATATGCCTTCACAAATTGAAAACCTTTTATATAATTTTTAAAATATATTACTCATATCTTATTATTCAAATTATTATATTATGTCATTAATAATTTATTATTATAATTAAATATAATTTATAACATAAAAGACATGTATTACTTTAGATATATACATATAAAAGGCATATATACATATAAAAGGCATATATACATTAAATTTGTGTTGAAATGCCTATGGGACTATGGATTTGTGAGAATTTCAAATTTTATTTCACAATTTCATTAATAAAATATTTTTCATATAAAATTAGCAACTAACATAATTATGAAATCAAATATTGTAATGTAATGGAAATATATTTTATAAAATTTTCAACTTGATCTATTTCACAATTTCATTAATAAAATATTTTTCATATAAAATTAGCAACCAACATAATTATGAAATCAAATATTGTAATGTAATGGAAATATATTTTATAAAATTTTGAACTTGATCAAATACATTATGAAGACTTTTCCACGATATCTTGCTTGGATTATTTGATTGGTTTTTTTTGTCGGTTGACCCGTTTGGCTAAATGGAAGAAGCTCCAAATTAATAAAAAATGAAATGCATTGGCTCGCTCTTGGAGTTGGGGTTGGCATATTTGCAAATTGAAACAAATTTGTTTCTTTTATATCACTCATTGGATTACGTTCATTCTTTATTGCAATATGTCACTCATTAGACTATGCTTAATGCTTATCGATATAATTAAAGAGCAATATTTTTTTTTTAAAGAAGGGTTCAAATTTCATAAAATTTTGTATTTAAAAAAAATATTATGGTTTTTAAGTCAAGTTAGATGGCTTGAAAATATTGGAGAATAGTGGTTGAAATGATTCGTCTAAAAGAATCATTTTTATTTATAATCATAATGATATTAATGATGTATTAGTAAATCATTGTAGTCAAAATGAGGTGAATACTAATCTACTTGTGGGTAAAATGAAGTATATATTTATATCTTCATAAAGTGGTGCAGTTTTATGGTTGCTAGGGGTAAGTCAAAAAGATGATAAGTAAATGATTGGTTTTTGTAAATAAAAGTAATTGATAGATTTCAAGTAACAACCAATTTCAAAAAATACTTCTCCTAATCAAACATCTTTGACATAGCACTAATGAGGAATGAGGAGTTTTTCTTCAGGAACCAAGGTTCGATTCTCATAATGACATTTGGACCCTAAAGTTTCCATGGGAGCATCCAAAGGTAGTGGTCGAACATGTGAGGCTTGCATTACTCTCCTCATGCACATATAAGTGGATCAATGCCCACCCTGTTATCATCATTAAGACCATACACTAATCATTATGGTTGACCACAATTTTAAAGCTTGAAGGGCTTGGATCCACTAGTGAGGAGTAAGGATTTTTTTCACTAGTGACCAAGGTTCAATTCCCACGAAAACATCTAACCCCTAGATACTTGAAAAGTAGTGGTTCAATGTGTGGTGATTACATTATGTGCCCCCACACATAAGTGGATCAAAACAATTACATCTACAGCCACAATTTTATTCAAATCCTCAATGAGACGTGTAGCCTATTATGTCTTGGTTGAAAGGATAGGTGCCCCCCAGGTGGGACATCTTAGCGCTAAGTTAAAACCATATTAATTGTTAGATGTGATTTGTAGCATGTTGTACGTAGCCTAAGCTTTGTGGTGGTAGCCAACCGGATTTGAACCTCAATCTTCTCCAGTAATCTTGACCATCTATTAAATCCCCTAAAACTTTATATATATATAACATTATTGTGTATTGTATATTATGTTTTGTGTTTGCTATTATGTCTTGGTTGAAAGGATAGGTGCCCCCGAGGTGGGACATCTTAGCGCTAAGTTAAAACCATATTAATTGTTAGATGTGATTTGTAGCATGTTATACGTAGCCTAAGCTTTGTGGTGGTAGCCAACCGGATTTGAACCTCAATCTTCTCTAGTAATCTTGACCATCTATTAAATCCCCTAAAACTATATATATATATATATATATAACATTATTGTGTATTGTATATTATGTTTTGTGTTTGCTATTAAATCTTCTAAAACTTTAGATATAGCTTGTGTGTATTTTGTATAGTATGTTCAAACACAAGTGAGTGTTACCACAATAAATTTTCTTTTTAATAATAACCCATTGATACATAAATATTTACATTTCTTTTGTCTCACTTATTCCCATTCCCATGGGTCATCCATCATATATACTTAATGAAATGGTAACCAAAATATACCACAAGCAAGCAAATCATTAACCAAACTTCTTTATATTAAAAACATTTCCATATTATATCATTTAATAATCTAGGTTTATAATTATATATAACGAATTATTTGGTTTATTTGGTTTAGAGTTCAACTAAAGCATGACTGGACATGAAGGTTAACATCCTTCCGTAGAGAGAATCAAGGTCTCCTCCGAATTTGGAGATTATCACGTGGCCAAGCAACCATGTAAATCGAAGTCAAAATCATTTCCACCATAAAGTTCAAATCTATAGCAATATCCTAGGGGTTTACCAAAGGCAATCAATCCCCTACGAAAAAATAAAACGATTCAATGCTGAACGCCTCTCTTAAAGGCTTGGTTAAATAAAATGCTATGGCTCTAGCACTTCCACCGGGCATGGGAGCACGCGGATTCTAAGAAGGGACCACGTGCACAGATGATACTCTTACCCTACGGATCGCCATACAGGTGGCTGTCATACCTTATGGTTTGGCGTTTTTTTATTACTGGCATGGCGTTCACAACAGATAAAAATAAAGAAAATATCACACCAGAAAATGATGGGTGGAAAAATAGATTGGACTACCCAGACTCTAATCGGAGTTTCCAAGAATTCAAAGGTCAAAACAATAGAAATAAAAACCAATTGGCTGTCATAGCATTTTATGAGATGCACCAAACGATAGGAACGTTTGGCTGCCAATCCGGATGGATGAAACACAATCAAGGAGTTATCACCGGTCAGTGTATTGAAACTGACTAAAATATCCACAGACCAAAACAGTAAAAACTTAAGCAGAGGTTTATGGAAAACCGCCATGCTGAACAAAAAACTGACTGTAATTTCCACATCCTAGTATCAGCGATACACAAATTCAAACATATATGAGCATCATTATACATCATTGATATTCTTCGTCTTAAAACTCAGGTTAATTGATTAGTCTATACAGAACTTTTGTTACCAATTTTGAATGCAAAAATTAAATCAAATTAATTATCAACGACCTCATAGATACAAATGCAATGCATGTTGTAATATATATATGAGTAAGTCTAATAAATATATCTTCG
Organism: Pseudotsuga menziesii; assembly: GCA_001517045.1. NCBI lineage: Eukaryota > Viridiplantae > Streptophyta > Pinopsida > Pinales > Pinaceae > Pseudotsuga > Pseudotsuga menziesii. The sequence continues at coordinate 98,006 of LPNX010936904.1, read as the reverse complement.
ATCAAGATTAAGTTTATAGTATACTTATGATTTATAACTTCTCACGGCCTTCCATGCTTAGAAGAATCAGAGGGAGGGTTCCCATTTGGATTGTCTTTTGCTCGGAAAGGGGATGGATAACCAATTTGTAAGTGATAATCCTTCCATTTCTAGTATATGTTTAAATATATATATATAAACCCTTGTCCTATCAAAAGTTATTTAAAATCACTCTCCCAAACAAAACAAAAATTATGTCAATAATATTAACTATTCGCTTTACACCGTCGGGAATGTTTTCTACATTGACTGGTTTGACATAGGTGACCTCTTAAATCATGATTATGTTTTCCGAGAGGGGAGGGGGAATATTGTGTCAAAGAAACGGCATGCAGAGGTAACAAGAGACCCAATGTTATCAAGGTCTTAACAATGGCCCAATATTAAATCGATGTGACAGAAAAGTAGAATACAATTCTATGAATCACATGTACAAGACATTGCAGCTAAAGGTGTATGTGTTTTTAATAAATCATCCGCTTAGGCCACCCAGAAGACGTGTATGTGTTTTTAATAATAATGTATGTTAATAAATCTGCGTTGTCATTCTATTCTCTGTCCATGCGGTTCAGCTCGGGCACAACATCTGTACACAAAGTTGAAGCAACCATATGCCTGTCAGCCATTAGAATTTTGATAGCACAACATCTGGATACAAATTTCAAGCGACCAGATGCATTTTTATCTGTCAACAGCCAAATAGTTTTTTGATAGCAAATAGCTTGGTTTTGTAACAATGCCGGCTTTGTACTTTTCCTCACACCTGCCCAAATGTGGCACAGTGGCCAATCCAAAGGGAAAGAGATACCAGACAGAGGGTTTATTGAAGGGGAATGCACAGTTCTCTGCGTACCCTGAGGTGAATTGTCAGGCTATGAGGTGACTTGTATTCATTTGTGCAGAGCGTGGTCTCTTGCATGACTGCAGCAGAATTACGTTTGCTGGGCTATGTAAAAGATGCCAATATGGAGGTGAATCGCAGTAAGAGTTGTCTACGCAGGGCAGTGTTGAAGCATTTGAAAGCTATGGGATTCAATACAGGGATATGTAAATCGCGATGGAAGAACACCACAGATTTTCCTGCAGGTAATTGGAGTTTTCCCAACTCCATCTGTAGATTTATTGAATATCATTTACCGAGTGCCAGTAATGAATACTTCTAAGCGGGATTATTTTGTTGAGAGACTACTGTAACTGATAGGGACAAATGGAAATGTATTTGCTTCTACTCCATCGCTTGCACAGAAAATGGAATGTTATTTTTTAGAAAATAATTCTAGTTAAAATAAGAATTCTATTCTCTAACAATGGCAGTGAAAAGAATATAAATTATACGCAGGCAAACTCGGTAGATTTGAAATTTCGAAGTCAATTTCTACAATTGATGTCTGATTATATCAATGTACGTTGATGGAGCGTTGGCATTCAGAATAGGGTTACAAGTATGTATCCAACAGAAACCCTAATTTATTTTAGTCGAAATATTGTTTTAACATATATTTGCATTGTATCAAGGTTGAACAAAATCAAAACAGTTGTAACCCAATTTTAACATATATTTGCATTGTATCAAGGTTTAACAAAATCAAAACAGTTGTAACCCTATGCTATAAAAATAAAGAAAATATCACACCAGAAAACTATTGGACTACCGAGACTCTAATCGGCGTAAAATAAGAATTCTATTCTCTAACAATGGCAGTGAAAAGAATATAAATTATACGCAGGCAAACTCGGTAGATTTGAATGGTTGGACTACCCACACTCTAATCGGCGTTTCCAAGAATTCAAAGCGCAAAACAATAGAAATAAAAACCAATTGGCTGTCATAGCATTTTATGAGATGCACCAAACGATAGGAACGTTTGGCTGCCAATGATTAGCTTCTATATTAACCACCCGGATGGATGAAACACAATCAAGGAGTTATAACCGGTCAGTATATCCACAGACCAAAACAGTAAAAACTTAACCAGAGGTTTATGGAAAACCGCCATGCTGAACAGATAATCGGCGTTTCCAAGAATTCAAAGCGCAAAACAATATAAATAAAAACAACAGACCATAATTTATTTTATTTCGTCAGACACTTACAGAAACCCCTATAATTGATGTCTGATTATATCAATGTACGTTGATGGAGCGTTGGCATTCAGAATAGGGTTACAAGTATGTATCCAACAGAAACCCTAATTTATTTTCGTCGAAATATTGTTTTAACATATATTTGCATTGTATCAAGGTTTAACAAAATCAAAACAGTTGTAACCCAATTTTAACATATATTTGCATTGTATCAAGGTTTAACAAAATCAAAACAGTTGTAACCCTATGCTGTAAAAATAAAGAAAATATCACACGAGAAAACGATTGGACCACCGAGACTCTAATCGGCGCAAAATAAGAATTCTATTCTCTAACAATGGCAGTGAAAAGAATATAAATTATACGCAGGCAAACTCGGTAGATTTGAACGATTGGACTACCGAGACTCTAATCGGCGTTTCCAAGAATTCAAAGCGCAAAACAATAGAAATAAAAACCAATTGGCTGTCATAGCATTTTATGAGATGCACCAAACGATAGGAACGTTTGGCTGCCAAAACAGTAAAAACTTAAGCAGAGGTTTATGGAAAACTGCCAGGCTGAACAGATAATCGGCGTTTCCAAGAATTCAAAGCGCAAAACAATAGAAATAAAAACCATAGACCATAATTTATTTTATTTCGTCGAACACTTACAGAAACCCTAATTTATTTTATATTGTTTTAACATATATGCATAACAGCGAAAGCAAAGCTTACCTCTACTGCACGAATGCTCCAACACGGCGATTGCACAGGCGGTCGAAGACGACGAATGCACAGGCGCTCCAAGACGGCGAATGCTGCGATCTCACTGAGAACTAACAGGTATCTCCTCGGCGGCTAACAATGCTCAAGCGATCTCACGGCGAATGCTCAGGACGGCGAAACTGTCAGGTCTCTCCTCCGCGGGCTAAGAAACTACTCCTCGGCGGCGGCTAACAGAATGTTCTACGTGTATCTCCTCCATGATTCCAGCTATCTCCGCGACGGTTGCTCCTCCACGGTTATCTCCTCCGCAGGCACGTCTCCTAACAGACTGCACGTCATCTCCTAACTCTCCTAACTCTCCGGCTGTTAAAAGATTAGACGATTCAACAGATCTTGAGCATCCAATTGGCGGGATTTGCTGGATCTTGATGATCCGCTCAAGCAAGTCCATCTCCCCCCAAACCCCCCAAAATACCATTGAATAACGCCTATCGGCGTAATTATTAAAGGCTTCTATCTGGTTTCTTTTTGAAAAGAAATTAAGAGGTCCTTGCCACCATGAAACTTCAAGTACTTTTCTATTCTCCCGTGATTAACCTAAATGCTTGCTAAGTAATAATCGTATCTGTACAAGCCTAGTCTTATCTCTCATAGATATATTTAACTATTTTAGTCTCTTGTGGCATCTGTACTGGTTTTCCATGGTTAGCAATGCAAGAAAAAAAGCTCATTCCTTATCGTGCCACCAAATACGGTGCCCCTCATAGGATCCTGCCAAGTCTTAAATGAATTTTGAATCAGCTCTTGCCGGTGGGCCTGAGCACATACTAAGCCTACATACTTTGTGACTTCTGGCTAATCTTTCGGAAGCAACAACCTGAGTTAAGCATCAATTTAACTTGGAAATTAAAAAAAAATACCAATATTAAAACACATTAGATTTTACAGCAATTATGGATGGGTTGGAGTCCTCCCCATTCTCTGGATGAGATACATCTTCTCCAAAAATTATGGTTAGTATACAGCTGACTAAAGGTATTCTGCAAATGACAGCATCCAAAAAGTACAGTGCTTCTACGATCCATATTAACTACAAAGAAACAACATACAACGGGTGAAAATCTAGAGGCATATAAATAACATTGATATATCCCAGTACTATCGAGGCTTCTACGACCCATCTTAACCACAAATAAATAAACAACATACAATGGGTGAGAATCTAGAGGCATATAAATAACATTGAAATATCCCAGTACCATCGAGGCCTTCAGAAACAGTGAACATATTTTATTTTGCTATAAAAAGTATAAAAGGCATGTGATTAGACATATATTCAGCACAGGTGCTAGACAAGCTTCCCTTATTTTATTTTTAAACCAGAAACTTCGGTTATTTAACCATTATGGGAATCAAGAAGCCTTGTTTAGACCCTAAGAATGGACACCGAATAAAACAAAACCCACTGTTTTTACTATTGTGCCATTCCTGGCTTAGTTTACTTGAATACTACAAGCTTACCTTTACATTAATCTTTAAAGAGACATTAGCCATGTATTACTTGTTGACTTTATACATATGCTTTTTTCAAACAACAAGATCAGTTTCACATATCCATTTGACATCTCCTGCACTCATAAGAGCATTAAGCATTCAGGCAATCATGGTAAGATGTTGTTTCTACTAAGCACTCCACATCTTCAATCTACATATCAGGTCAAAAACTTTATGGAGTGCAGAAATGATTAGAAACAATAATTACAATTACTCACGCTATTGACAAATCTGCAACAACAAATAGTTAATGTGTCAAATTCAATGAACTCAACCGAGTCATGAAGAAAGAATAAAATATTGAGCATAGAAAGAGCCATTGTTGTTGGGTAGAATGACAATGAGGAGCTCCAATTCCTTGTCTTTGGTTTGTTCAATGCATCTTTGTAGACAATTTTCAGAGCCTTTTCAACTTGATCAGGTTATGCCATGTAGATTGGAATAATAGGTTGTACCATGTAGATTGGAATAACAAGTTCAAGATTGAAACCTACAACCTAGAGAAGACAAACCAGTAACAAATATTAAGAGCATTTTTTTCAGATTTTCTGTACAACATAGGATAATCCATAAATGACTTTAGAACGTCAAAAAAATAAAAGATCAACAAGGCCTACGTGTTCCTACCATGCCAGAGATTGGGCCCATTTGAGTCTTTGATCCAACTCATGACAAAATCCAAGAGCAACACTTTCTGGGACCGCCCGCGAGAAGTTGATAGAAGCCCAGTGGTTAACTCTGCCTCGTTTCACCATTTTGTATTTCATCTCATGCTATGCAGATGTTAACAAACTACATACATAGTAAAAGATTCTGGTACTATATATTTTTATACAAAATATTTTCCTATTTAAAAACATGTATCATGTATACCCTATACTGTATAGGGAGCTTATCTTTAAGAAAGCAGTGATTACCTTATTCATCATGTTTCACTGACCTAGTGAAAAAAACATATATCATGTATACCCTAAACTGTAAAGAAACTAGTGAAAGATTATAGTACTGCATATTTTTATATGTAAACTATTTCCCTACTTAAGAACATATATCTTGTATATGGATTCGAGTACTACATATTTTTATAAATAGGCTATTTTCCTACTTAAAAACATATATCTTGCCTACCTTATACTATATATCTTGCATACCTTATACTATAAAAAATTATTGTAAAGAAAGTAATAGTCATTACCGTTCGACTTTTTAGAGCTTAAAAAAATTATTAAATAAATTTAAACTTAAAATAAAATTATAATATTGATCTTATTTTTAAATTTTCAAAAAAGTATACTATATATAATGTTGTTTTACAAAAATCAATAATTAAATAAAACGATAACAAATTTAAAATAAATAATCAAATTTAATATTCTAACAGACATTAATAACTTACTGTTAAATTCGAGTTTTCTCGAAATTAAATTATCCGATTAACATACAAACTGTAATGATAATAATTCAATATAGCCCGTTAACATAGACTTGACCTGTGCTCAAATAAATGAACAGTGCAGCCATACTTATCAGATCTGCTCATGTGCCGGCATCTACCCTGTTTCAGCGATACATACAGGGCAGAGGGACATCATATCCCCTTCTCCAATCAATCAAGAAGAGGTAACCTGTGATGGAGCTGATACAGAGGAAGAAGATGCTACGCACTCTTCTTCTTCTTCTTCTTCTTCTTCTTCTCTGATCGTAATTGTTGTTGGACAACCTTTGGCCCCACTTTCATCTTTGGAAGACGACCCACCTTCATCTTCGCTTTCACCTTCATCTTCACTGATCGTAACTGTTGTTGATGATATCCCACTTTAAGACGACCCACCTTCATCTTCAAGATATCCGGTGATGAAGTCGGCCACTGAGTAGAACACTGATCGGGGAAAATAGTATTCAAGATGACCCTCCATTCCGTTGCGCTTCCGTTCTAATTCTCTTAGAAATGCCCTCAGCATTTCATCGTCTACGGGCTCGACTACAAACCTGACAGTTGTAAACTTCTGTTAAGATATTTATTTATTTTTACAGATCTAATTAGATATGCGAGTGTGACAAATTTAATTTTTTGCTGGTCTCTACTTTCAACATGAAAATAGAGGCGGCCTTTATTTTTATTTTCATAGATGTAAATTAGATAATGCGAGTTCTAGAAATTTATTTTCACCGGGCTCTACTTTCAACATTAAACTGGAGGCGGGCTTCCTGTTCTATAATTTATTCCATATTTTTTAAATAAATGTATAGAACAAAGAAACCTCCCCTCACATATTCATGACCTTTTTATCTATACACTGAACCGTTTGGCATGGCACCCAAGGGCTTATACTCACATGGCGAATTTGGAAGGATCTATTTGAACACAGCACATGATGGAGCCTATCACCATCGATCCCGTTACTTCACGCTTAATCCATGTCTGCAATTCATTGCATTCCTTAAGATATTTGGCCATTGTATACATTGCGTCCAAAAGAAAGAGGCACAGGTTTCGGTGGGCAGAAACAGTGTCAAATCTCTCCAAAACGTGTGCAACCATAACAGGTCCTGCAGCAGCCCACTGTGTCTCACCTATATCCTTTAGGAGCCTCTTAGTGACGGTCTTCCACTTTTCTTCTTCATTACCACAAATAATTTCTTTCTAAAAAACCATTGAAGACGTATTTAGATTAAATATTTCACACATTGAAGAAGTGTTTAGATTAAATATTTCACATACAGTATAAACGTCCTCTTTAAATGAATTCGTGTTAAATTAAAAAAACAGCCCATTAATGGTTTGTAGGTTTTAATACGCACAACCCAATCGACGTTTATTCCCTTTGCCAGGAAATCCTTTAACATGCAGAAGCCTTTTGAAGTCGGCCAAATCGCCTTTGGCCGTGACCACTTTTTCCCTTCCTATAAGGAAAAAAAAAGGAAAAATGTTCATATAAAAAGAATCACCTCATGTAGACAAAGAAACGGAAAAAAATTGTGTTAATATAAAATAATGATTCACAAAATTCAGTTCATTTCATCTTGCTGAATTTGAAAATTAAGAATCACCTTGCTGAATTTGAAAAATTGATGCAGTTTCTCCACTTCTAAAAGGTCATATATGTACTCCGTCAAGCTATCAAGGTTAAGATCCGCATCAACATTTTGTTGTTCAACTGCAGCAACTGCTATTTGCATGTTCTGGGTAAGGCTCTCGGAGATACTAGAGTCCTCCTCATGTCTTTCATTTAAATCCTTAACTAATCTTTCAATCAATCCATCTAATTTATCGTTTTTCTGTAACCGCTTTACACTTTCTCCTTCGCAAGTTGCAATCATTTTTCCATCTTTATTCACGAAGGTAATGAAGCTGTTGACTACATAGTCGTCAACTTGAAAGTAGACCGAATCTCTTTTGTACTCGTCGTCGGGGAATTGAAAATTATGTAAAAAGCTTTTCAGTTCGGACAATTGCTTGTCGCTCTTGTCCATTCCTTTAATCTCTTCTTTTAACTGACGAATACGCATCCAAAATCGCAAAGCTTCATGCCCCCCTAGAGTTAGATCTGTCCTCAGATAATCGAACCTTTTCCTCGGATAATAGAACCGCTTGTGAATAGTGTCAGTGACCGGGAAACAATGCATGTTTGCACCACCATATTCAGGAATATAAATAATGTGAACATCATCTCTCTCGGCCATATCATCAAAACGAGAAGACATACTCATCCCGCTATATAAACATATAATTTTTTGTTGGAACAATATATTTTTCACCTATTCGAAAACACACACAAAAAAATTTAAAAATTATCAACATTTTCACTTTAATTTATATCATTTTACCAAAATAACAAAACCAAATCACTTACCTCACTCGATCCATTTTCCAAATGGTGGAAAAGAAACTCTAAATTAGACATACTCTTGAGCTGTTTCCATTCGTCTTTCCTCAATTCTTCAATTTTCTGTAGCTGTTTCCATTCTTTTCTTGATTCTTCATTTTTCTGTATATTCTCATATAGTAGAGGACAAGCTTTTGCCCCCCACCTAAGTTGATAGGATACACTTTCTAAATGGTTATAAAGAACTTTAACCGCCTCTAGCTTATTCCACGGAGACATAGAGATTATAGATGAGCTATAAGTGGTAATTTTCCCAGAAGGATCTATAATCCAACATATGCTTGGATACCATGTTTCACATTCATCACTCTTTTCCCATTGTTTAGCGAGAAAAATTTTTACTGCTCTTGTTATCACCGTCCATGGATTTTGAACAACCAACCAAGGAATTTTTTTTGAAAACTCATTACATGTATATGCCTCGAATTTCTCTCTACCATATTGTGGAATTGATATAATTTCAAGATCAAGTTTATCTTTCATCACAACATCATACATTTCCTTCAAAGTCTTAAAGCGAATGTCATCAAACCAAATGTCATCAGGCCAGTCGTGATGAGGCTCGTGATGCCTCATCTCTAGAAGAATAGTTTTACCTTTCAATTCGTCGACTCCACAGGTAAAATGTTCGGAGCTTTCAGTTTGACCCTTTAAATGGTCATGCCAACAAAATAAACGAGCGGAGTCAACAAAATGAAGTTGAAAATTATTTTTTATATAAATAGACAAATAAAATTAGTAAGTCAATACCTGAATACCCGTTGAGATGGATAATTCTTTGAAAACGTGAGCGAACTAAAGTTGAAAATGATTTTATATATGGATCTAGACTAATAAAATTAGTTGAAATAGTCAAAACTTAATACCTGTTGTGATGAATAATTCTTTTCAAAAACGTGAGTGGTTTGCTGCGGCTCTGGTGCAAACAATGCTGTTAACAACTCTACATTACTATTCTGAGTTGTTTCTACAAGTTTCTTCAACCGTAAGTATCTCCTACAATTACCCAGCACTACTTCCTCCAATTCACTCTCTGTCAAACATTTCCAACATTTGTCACTATTACCATCCTCCACCATCTGAAGATACCCAAAGGTTCTCATGTTTCCTTCTTTTTCCCCAACTAATGTTGAGCATGCATTTTCTTTTTTCCCAACTAATCTTGAGCATGCATTTTTGAACACCTCACGAGGACGAGGTGTGTCTAATGTTGACCATACAGTGTCGAACACCTTACGAGCACGATAGGAGTCCACGTGGCACCAAAATATTCTATCCTTGACTTTCTCGAATAAGAAGTCACGAACATTTGGACCCAAATAAATTATTTCTATTTTTTTTTCCATTTCATCTATCGTCTCCTCGAGTAGGTACCACAGGAAATGATGCTTTAACTGTAATGGTAAACAGGGACTCATCTGACATATTAAGATGGTGTTTGGTCGAAGATCAGATATACGGAATGGCTTTCCTTGTCCATCAGCGAGCAGGCGATCTAATTCCGGTAAAATTTCTTCTTCTGTAGTCCCCCTTTGACCCTTAGAAATTAACGAGGTCTGAAAAGAAAAAGAAATGCTTGTGATCAGAAAAAAAATAGTTGTAATATAAATTTATTATTAGCCTTATGACAACATTGACCTATATTTATTACAAAATTTAACATAATACAAGCAATAACATAATCAGTGGATGAAGCGTATGATCACCTGCTCCTGTGAAGAAATACTAAAAAACCATGATGGATCACCATCTCTTTGAATTTCAGCCCACCTCTTAACCAAGTGTTTGCTTCCATCGATTTGCACAACTCGTAACATCTTCATCTTTACCACGTGGTCCATCCATTTCCGTTTTAGGCTCTTGCAAGAGCTTAAATCTAGACGTTGCAATGATGGGAGGCAATGGAAATCATTGCATAACTCTTCAAGGTGGTAGCAGTTTCTTAGAACCAACTCCTCCAAATATTTGAGTTGACCAAAACCCTCTGGAAGTTTCTTTAGTCTGGTACACCCTTTTAGATTCAGCGCTCTTAAACTTGCTGATTGACCAAATCCATCTGGAAGCTTCTTTAAATAAGTACTGCTTGCCAATGAAAGACTTGTGATAAAGGAGAGGTTACAAAACCCAAGGGGTAGTTCTTTTAGAGTAAGTCTCAGTGACAAGTCCAAGGTTCGCGAGGGCTTCAACTCTCTAATGCTTTCTGGAATACTCTCTAGATTGTTACATTCATTTAAATTTAGTTCAACAAGGCGTGTTAAGTTTCCTAAGCCAGCGGGGAGATTCAATAGGCTCTCGCACTTATTTAGATTCAATAATGTCAATGATGACAGATTCTCAACACTATTTGGAAGTGTTGTTAAATTATCGCAGCTTTCCAAACTGAGTTCTTGTAGAGAACTCAACAATCCGATATTTGCTGGCAACTCCCTCAAACTTTTACACACGTGTATTTTCAATATCCGTAAAGACTTGAGCCTTGAAATAGATTCTGGTAGTTTCTCTATGGACGTGCAATCAAAGAGAGACAGTTCGTACAGTTCTTGCAAATCATTTACTAGGTCATCAGGCAGCTTTTTTGACCTTAACAAAGTCAATCTTAGTATTCGCAATTTTCGAAGTTGTTGAGAAGCCATGCACGAGATTTGAAAGTGATCGGAAACAGAACGATCTCTAAGTTCACGTGTCTCAAACTTGATGGCATCTGCAAAGGAATGTGCAAGTTATGTAAATGATATGTGGCAAATATATGTAATCATTAAAACTACTAAAACATTTTCTTACATGGATTCAAATTAAGTTTCAAGAAAATTGAATGGATAAATAAAATCACTTGCCTTAGGTAGTAGCTGCAACTTCTCAGATTCGTAACAGAAGTATCTCAACTGCTCTGATTTTGACACATCAAATGGAAGCTCCGTAATTCCAACTTTAAAAAATACCAACTTTTCAAAATTTTCAGTGCACTTACCACTCACATTGAACCAATCTCCAAGTTTAAGAACCCTCAATGAACGATACATGGTGTCTAGTGTTGAAGAAGATATATGCGCATTTGGCATATATCCACTCACCCATATGCCTTTAATGCCTTCTGTGCCCTGTATCCCATTAGGAAGTAAAATTAATTGAAAATCAAAACAAACATCTTGCATCCCATTATAAAGTATAAATGAATTTCATTTGGTTTATAGATTTGTTAATCTATAAACAAATATTTACATTTATATAACTGTTTATTTTCATACACTTATTAGTTATTACCTTGAACTCATCGAGTTGAGCTTTACTCGTGAATGTCAATCTCACTTCCTTTCCTTGCGACTCTTCCCTCGACTTTTGACATGCAAGTGTTAAGATGACATCGTGTACACTTGCAAGCCCCTTTGCGTCTTTAGTCACGAGTGCTCTGCTTGCCAAACTTTCCAGTGCCTCCTCTCCCACAATATTTGCCACTGTATCCCAATCCCATCCTTTGAAATATGAGCAGATATCCAGAAATGGGTCTTTGCAATGATCAGGAATAGCGTCGTAGGCAAAGGCGTAGTGCATCTCGTTAAAGCTTTCATTCTCCCATTTGTCTTTATCCTGCATCAGTCTATCATAAGCTTTCCGTTTATCATCAGCGCGACCTATGAATGCTGCTACCAATGTTAACATCAGTGGGATTTCACCACATATTCTTACTATTTCATTGAATTCACTATCATTTCTTCCTTCCTTTATCTCCTCTTTTAAAATACGCAATGCTCCTGCACTGTGAATGCCCTTCAAACTATAGATTTTGTGAATGCTCGACCTTGGGCATGCAAGTTTCACATTTTGGTCACGCGCAGTGAGGAGCAATCTCACCTTCTTTGCTGTACGCATATCCTCTGGCAAAACCTTTTTAAGGGTCTCTCTCTTCAAAACGTTATCAATATAAATGAACGCATGCACTTCCTTTAACACGTCTTCCAGCTCTCGCTGTCCATCTTGATACTTCGTAATTTCCGGAACAGTCGCTTTAGGTCCCATCAAGTGTTTTAATAGTTTTCTTTGTAAATCTATTATATCAGGTTTTGAATCTATATCTGTAAACAGTTGAACTTCTGAATATTTACATCCTCCAATTTGTGAGAAGACCGCATCTGCGAGGGTGGTCTTCCCCATTCCTCCAAAACCATGAATGATAACTGTGACGGCCTTTTCTTCACTTTCACATTCCAAAAGAGCAAGGACCTCCTTAACAGACTCTTCGATTCCAACTGTTGCAACAAGATTCAATGCCACATCCATATTGAAGTAATTATAATTAATAAAAAACATTACAAATAATTTAATTTGACGATATATTTACCAGCATGTCTAGGATATCCTTTCGACAAAGGGGATTTCCCCTCACGCTCGACCTCACTTAAAACACGAAGACCTATTTGAACACTGATTTTACTGTACATGAATTGTAGCTTTTGTGTAATACCACTCAGATCCTCTTTGTCTTTTGGCGCTTTGAAGAACCTGCAATCAAACAATGAAATCCCATTAAAAACAGTTGTTTTTGTGTATTTGGACAACAACCCTCTACTATACGTACACATCCTTCTACTTCTATACGTACACATCAATTAACAACTGCAGCCTAGTGAATAAGATTAACCATATCAGAATGTTGAGTACTCACTTTTTCCGAAGGGAAGAATCTATCTGAGTACAGCACATTATCGCGCCTTCAACTAGCAATGCTGTTGCATCTTCAGTTACCGTCTCCAATCCTTCCGGGCTTTCTTTAAGCTGTTTAACAACATTTGCAACACAACACATTTCCTTCAAAAGTCTCAGGCACTCTTCGTTGTTGCTAGAAAGCTCTTCATATCTCTCCAGACTATATACTACAACAAGAAGTCCTGTGGTTGCAAGGCTCGCGTGTCCCACTCCTTTTAGAATTCCTTTAACAGGTCCAGATATAACATCTTTCTGAACACCATAAAAAAGGAGAATACAAATTTAATATGAAGTATACTTGACTTTCAGTTTTAGTTATTTCAATGAATGCAGTCGATACGCACCAAAGCATAAAGACGCTCTGCTCCCGATGACAGGAACTCGCATACTTTCTTCCAATCTGGACTGTAAGTCCAATAGCTGCGAGCCGATGGTTTTTTATGTGGTCGTTTTTTCTAACAAAAAAACAACAAAGAAATAAAATATATTCAGATCAGACATAACAACAACAACAAAGCTATCAACTATAGATATAAACGCTATATTTACATTCAAAATGGATATAAAAGAGAGAGATCACCTCCTCTATCAGTTTCAAAAGCTGGGATATGTGCTCGGTAAGTTCATCGAGATCGATATTCACATTTCCTCCCTCATCTGCAACAATATCTTTCTCTTTTATGGTCTTAATAATATCGGATTTCGTTGCAGCTTTATAGCACTGGGAGGCTCCTGGGACATTGAGATTGGCATCCAGCTTTTCTCCCTCAGATTTGATCGGAACACTAGAAGAAGAGGATGAACCTTCATCGCACTGGGAGGCTCCTGGAACATTGAGATTGGCATCCAGCTTTTCTCCCTCAGATTTGATCGGAACACTAGAAGAAGAGGATGAACCTACATCGCACTGGGAGGCTCCTGGAACATTGAGATTGGCATCCAGCTTTTCTGTCTCAGATTTGATCGGAACACTAGAAGAAGAGGATGAACCTTCATCGCACTGGGAGGCTCCTGGAACATTGAGATTGGCATCCAGCTTTTCTCCCTCAGATTTGATTGGAACACTAGAAGAAGAGGATGAACCTTCATCGCACTTGGGGACTCCTGCAGTGTTGGGATAGACGTCCACATTTTCTCCCTCAGATTTCGATGGAACATTGATAGAAGATAATAGAGTTACCTGGCACTGGGAAGCTCCTGGATCACTCTCTGCACAACCACAAACTGTATGAGCTGATTGCCTCCTACTGCAGAAGAGGAGGGCTTCTGGGAAGCTACCACGTTTTTATTAATAATATCTTACAAAGTACCCGGAGACATAAATAAAAGCACTTACCTACTGTGCTATCTCCCTCAGATTTTGATGGCACAATAGTAGAAGATAACAGAGTTTCCTGGCATTGGGAAGCTGCCGGGCCACTCTCTGCACAATAACAATCTGCATGAGCTGATGGCCTCATACTGCATAAGAGGAGGGCTTCTGTCACATGACTTCTTAATAAAATACCAGGAGACATAAATAAAAGCATCCTACCTATTATCATATTTTCCTCAGATTTTGTTGGAACACTGATAGAAGATAATGGAGTTTCCTGACACTGGGAAGCTCGTGGACCACTCTCTGCACAATCACAATCTGCATGAGCTGATGGCCTTCTACTATAGAAGAAGAGGAGGGCTTCTATGAAATGATCACATTATTGTTAGTAATATGCCACAAAGTGCCTGGAGACATAAATACCTATTGTGCTATTATTATTTGCAGAAGGCGAGCTCCCAGCACCTGATCTTCTGAAGGGGATCCAACTGCAACAACAACGTTTTTTTTCCATTGCTCTTTTGAAGGGGAAGGGGATGCAAGTGCAACAACAGCGTTCTGTTGCCATTACTCTTTCTAAAACACAGAATGTTGCAGAGCAATGAAATGAAATCGCAGCATCAAATCGTAAAACCAAAGGCTCGTCGGCACAAAGTACTGTTGCAGAACAATCGCAGTATCAAATGGCTGTAAAAAGGAAACGATGACTTTCTTCCCCCTTTATATGAATTTCATTACAACCAAATTACATTTCTTCCCCCTTTATATGAATTTCATTACAACCAAATTATATGAATTTCTTCCTCTTTTTTAAAGCTAAGTCAATCAATCAATAGGGGGCGGCTGTCCAAGTGAATGGATGACAACCCATTCATAATTTGAATAATATTAAATTACATTTTCATAAATTAAAGAATTTCTTACATTTTCTTTTACATATCAATGAAATAGACCTATTTGTCTTTATTGTAGGTTCGTATACAAGTTGCGGGATGAATGGATGACAACCAAATCACATTTTTATAAATTTTCAACTTAAATTAGTTAATTAAATTGATCAAATCTCGTTATCGTAGGTTTGCATGACAAATTATATGAATTTCTTCCTCTTTTTTAAAGCTAAGTCAATCAAATAAAATAGACTTATCTGTCTTTTTTGTATGTTCGTATACAAGTTGGGGGATGAATGGGATGACAACCAAATCACATTTTTATAAATTTTCTACTTAAATTAGTTAATTAAATTGATCAATTCTCGTTATTGTAGGTTTGCATGACAAATTATATGAATTTCTTCCTCTTTTTTAAAGCTAAGTCAATCAATCAATAGGGGGCGGCTGTCCAAGTGAATGGATGACAACCCATTCATAATTTGAATAATACTAGCAACAACCACATTAAATTAATAATGTGTTTGGATACGTCGATAGGCGTAAATTTAATCACATACTATAGGGAAAAACATTAATATAAAAAACATGTGCCCAAATTTACGCCTATGAGCATATCCAGACACATTATTAATTTAATGTGGTTGTTGCTAGTAACTGGTGCGCGCATAGACATATCTACAAAGTATTAATAGAAATACTATTTTTTATTTAATTATAATATATAATAAATAATATTAAATATAATAATTACCATATTATTTAATTAATATAAAACATAATATACTTAAAATATTATTAATATAATGTTTTTCTGTATGGTATATATGAAAAAAAGTATTAATAAAAATAAAATTGTTTATTTAATTATAATATATAATAAATAATATTAATTATATTAATTATTATATTATTTAATTAATATAAAACATAATATACTTAAAATATTATTAATACAATGTTTTTGTGTATAGTATATATGAAAAATATATCAAGAACTTACTTAAATCCAATATCTATTATTCACATGTTATAAACTAAATAATATGGTAATTAATATAATTAATATTATTTATTGTATATTATAATTAAATAAACAATTTTATTTCTATTAATACTTTTTTTCATATATACTATACAGAAAAACATTATATTAATAATATTTTAAGTATATTATGTTCATTATCATTAGAATGAAGATTATCGACGTCACAACGTGACATAACCAACATTGTTCTCTATAGTATGTATTGTGTCGCAAAACATACAAAGATGTGACATAAAACCCTCGCAAACTGTGACAATGTGACATACAAAGATGTGTCTAGCTATGTATGCAATGGTTTTCATGTTCTATTTCGACATACATTAAGTATGGATAGAAATAATAAAATGTTTAATTAATTGTAATAAATAATATCATTTATTTATTACCACATTTTTTAATGAATATAAAACATTAAATAAAACATAAAAAAAGTAAAATATTATTAATACAATGTTTTTCCCTATAATATATATGAAAAATATATCAGGAAGTTAATTATATCCAATATTATTTATTTTATACCTTAAGCATACTTTATTATTTAATACCTTCACAAGTACTTATTTTAATATCGATTTGTAATTAATTACATGATATCATTGAAATAATTTGTCGCAATATTACAATTAGTAAGACATATCACAATGTGACAAAACCCTTGCTTAATGTCGCTAATGCAACTTAACTGTGGTAAACGTCATAATACGACAAAACACTTATTAATGTCACAATGTGACAAAACCCTTGATTAATGTCGCTAATGCAACATAACTATGATAAACGTCACAATACGACAAAACGCTTATTAACGTCACAATGTGACAAAACCTTTGATTAATGTCGATACTGTAACCCTTGATTAAATTACATTTTCATAAATTAAAGAATTTCTTACTTTTTCTTTTACATATCAATTAAACAGACCTATTTGTCTTTATTGTAGGTTCGTATACAAGTTGCGGGATGAATGGATGACAACCAAAGCACATTTTTATAATTTAAATTGATCAAATCTCTTTATCGTGGGTTTGTATGATTGAACAATTTTAGGCTTAGGCATCTTTGTGGATTGTCAAATCCACTTTTCTGATATTCATGGATTTGAGTAGGTTTTGAAATTTATATTAATTCAACAAAGTAATCAATCTTTAATATTAATTGTGAAATCATGCCTCCATCTCTTTAATGTTGCATTGACATAACTATTTGTGGGTATTTTATTAATTGCATATTTACATCTTGATGAAAATTATATTGTGCCATCGGCTAGCACGATAACCATCAGCATCGATTTTAATTGTCGAAACGTAGAACACTAAATCCATAGCAGGGCCTTTGACTTGAGCTCCACACCAGGATTTATTAATGTTATTTACACCATTTATAATTTAATGCAATTGGGGTTGAAATCGAGGTATTGCAGATATGAATTGACCATAGTTGGTTGGACGACCTAGTCTTCCAGTTGACTAAGATCCTCCAACATCTCCCCCACTAACAAAATCCTTCTTTGTCCTAAAGAGACAAAACGTGGGTACAAAGAAAAAATATTTTGTTAACAATGTTGTAATCTCACAGATCACATAAGGTTACCAATAATACATACTAAAACATACATAAATATAAACAGAGACAAGAGATAAGAACATATAGGATAGAACAGAATACTTTATTATTATGAGTTCATACAAAGCACAGAACTGAACTGAGTTCTTGTGAGGCTCAACAGCCTAATATATACAAGTTTACAAACAGTTACAAAATAACTACCTGTCGGTTCGGTGAACTGACACGACTATTAGTTAGCCAACTTAATTAACTAGTTTAGTCGGCCGACCGACGTAGTCGACCGACCGACGTAGTCGGCTGATCGACTAGTCGGTCCATCGACTTAGTCGGCTGATCGACTAAGTCGGTCTTTGTTCAAGTCGATCTATGTCGACTTGCTCCTTCTACATCTCCCCCACGAACAAAACGTTTCTTCGTCCCGAAGAAACAGGGAGGTACAAAAATTGTTAGTGTTCGGTGAACTCTGCAAAACTGCTACTGAGGTGGACTATGCAGACGGATAGTAGGTCTCCTCTGGATGCATACTTCGACTATGGCTGGTGCAGTGACGACAAGCTGATGCTGGAAGTCTGTCCATGTCTGCAAGGCTTTCTGAATGTCGATTGTTAGAGTCGTGAGACTTGATAATACCGACATCTTTTCTGCCATGGGCATCTCTGCAATGTTCTCCATGTTGGGGCCCATTAGTTGGTTCTGTTCTTTTGCAGCATTAAGGAGTCTTTTCATCTGCGGGCAGATGTTGTCGACCTTCTCTAAGTTTGGAAGGGCTTGCTAAACCCACTGGTGAGCCTCTCGTTCTAGCTTCTGGAGTTTGCTATTCTCCATTACTATTTGCTCTTCAATTGTCTGCCTCATTTCTGCCTCAGTCATCTTCCGACCCTCCAAGGCCTGAATGCCTTGTCATGTTTGCCTGCTCTGAGTATAGACCTGCCCATAATGAGTAGGCCAATCTCTGAGTACTTCCTCAGTCACAATGGATTCCTCCATATGATCCTGCAAGACTTTGTAAGCCTCCGAGAATGCAGTGTGCTGGGTCAGGAGTAGTCGGGCAGTCTCTTCTTTTTGTTCTGCCTTAGTCTCTTGCAGATGTGTCTGGATGGTCGACACCAAGCCTTCAAAAAGCTGATATGCCCTTTCCAGAGGTCGATCTGTAGCAGCTTTGACAGGGCCTGGGGTGACATTTTGTGCAAGAGACCTACACTTGCCGAGAAACTCGACCTGTTCAGCCTCCTTGTCCTTGAGCTCTTTTTTCTTTGTGGTCATCCTCTTCTTTGACTCTCTAGCCAAAGTTTTGAGTAGTTGGCCGACCTCTGTGTCGGTCAACGCACTTGCATCCTTTAAACTTATCCGCAGGCTGGATGGTCTGTGATGTTCTTTTTTCTTTTGTTTGTCTGGTTCTTGCTCCTGGGTACCTGCAATAGTTGATGTTGGTTCTGTGGTGGGTGGAACAGAGGTTGAGGGTTGGTCTATTTGAGGAGGTGGTCGGACCTCTTCCGGCTGTGAAGATGCTGGTATTTGTGAAGGGTTTGGTTGGGAATCAGGGGGTGGTGGAGGTGGTGGTGATGATGGTGGTGGAGGTGGAGATGGAGTATTTGAGAATGCTGGTGGTGATGGAGGTGGGGTCCCAAGGTCTGCGGGAGTGTGTTGTGAGCTTTGGTCGGAAGAGAGGTCATCTTCCGGTGGTGTAGTGGGTTCCTAGTAATCTGTGGTGGTCTAGACTTGTCCTATGACATCACCTCCGTCGTGGACCCTTGTAAATGTCGTTGTTTGGTGGCCATAGATATTTTTACTTGCTTTGAGAGGGGTTGTCGTTCTGATTGTCTGAGCCGACTTGAACAGTGCATGCAGCTTTTGAAAGAAGGATCTAAGCTCAGCGTCCGTGCTGGCCCTGGCTCTGAGTGCCTCAGGGATTGTTTGTTCATATGCCTCCATATGTTCTACTGGTACTTGTTCTTCGACTACAAGTGTCGGAGATGGAGGTGGCAGGGTCGACACAAGGTCGACCACATTTTCAGGGGTCGACTGTGTTTTGTCTTTCTTGGGCCGACCCTCCGGAGCTCCTGCTTCAATAAAACGTTGAAACTGGGTTTCAACAGATACCTTATTAGCATGGGCATCTTCGACAATGTCGACTGCTGCTGCTGCTAGTTCCTCGTCGTCGTCGATGGAGTCAGCAAGGACAAGCTTACGCTTACCCTTGCCTTGCTATCGTTTCTGTACCTTGATCTTCTTTCTGGCGACGGCTATCTCCTTTGCCAACTTTTTGATAACGCTCCGGGACAGAGCATATTCAGGGTTGTCTTCCTCGACTTCCCCTGTCGATGTCTGAGCTGGGTCGACAGTCTCTGTAGCTGGAGGAGCTGTTTGTTGTACTGTCGGCTGTGTCTGTTCTGTTGGTTGTTGTTGTTGTGTTGGTTGTGGGTCAACTACCTTTGCAGTCGAAGGTTTTACAGTTAAGTGTACCCGACCAGTGGGCACAGTCGAGGTTTCCTCTGACACGAAAGTGCTGATATACAGGCTCAGCTCGTAGTCTTCCTCCTTCTCCTGGTCTGTCAGTGGTTCGACGATAGAGAAGTCGACCTGTTTGGCAGCCTCTGGAATTGGTACCTTTGTTCTTGCCTGTCGGGTCAACTCTCTAAAAATCTGCTCAACCGTTGGATAGTAGTCGAGGTCCTGTGCTTTGGGGTCCTGACCTCGCATGTACCATACTGCTCTATGGTCCAGTGCTAACTGTATGTGAGACTGAGCAGGGAGGTTTCGTCGGATGTTTTGGGGCACCCTCTACCTCGTCGTTCGAACTTTCAATTGCTGAAGCCAAGTGTCTAAAAAGAGCTTTCCTTGGGTCAGCTCATGCAGGGTTCCTTTCTGTGAAAAAGGTTTAAACCTGTGCATTTGGAATCTGGTCGGCTCCCGGAAGATTGGACTACCTTCCGGACAGATATGGTACATAAAAATCCATATGATAAGGGAGGGGAATTTTATAATACCTCCCGTCTCGTGGCAGCGTTCACAGATGGTCTTGACTAGGTCGACGACATAGTCATCCCAGTTGTAGATGCGTCCGTCGGTAGCAATGGTGTCGACGGCCTCCAGCATCTCCAGTTTAAGGTCGCTGCTTCGACCTGCCAAGGTAAGGGTTATCGCTATGATTTTAGCCACAATTTGTGATGTTCAGGCTTGAATTTGTCCAATCATTAAACCCTTGGAGTTCTTCCCTGACAGTGAGCCTATTAGTCTTTCGACCAATCCTTCCTTGATGCCAATGGGGACAGGGTTGTCTTTGTTGGACAGACCTGTCAGTTTGGAGATAACCTCCCCGGTGATGTCGATTGGTTGGTCAAAGTAGAATCGACCGTTATGGTAACGACTAATAATAAACTTGACTGCTGCCTCCTTCATTCCACCGAAACTTTCCATGAGAGGTGCATTGGCATAGGCATAGATGGTGCTATATTGTATTTTCTCAGCGGCCTCAGTCACGCTTTTGTCTTCGAAGGCCCATTCTTGCATTTCTGTCCATAGTTTTTGGAATGGACCCTCCTGGACTTTTGCATTCTTGATGTGCTTCAGTCTTTGGACCAGCGGTGTGTCCTCGGCCTGTAACTCCTTTGCTTTAGCTGCGGCGCAGGTGAGTTTAGGTGCCATGATATCGGACTGGTCGAAATGGTAACAGGGTTCGTGGGTTCTGGTCGACGGGGAATGCGAGTGCTCTGTGTGTAAGGGGTGTGGTGAATGAACCTTCGGCGGTCCATTATTTATAGGCGTGGGTGTGGTGGAGTGTCGAATTGGTTGTATTAATGGCGGACTTGACAGTCCAACTGCAATACTCGAGTGCGATTTGGTGAATCTGGTTCGGCGCTCGAGGCCATTAATATGTGATGGGACTCTCGAGGTCGACGGTTGGTGTCGGTGGTGAAAATGGTCGGCATGACTGGTCGATGAAAGTGATGTCAGTTGTCGAAGGGGTGAGTTGCTGTCATGCTGGTTGTTTATGAGTGTATTGTTTTGTTTTTTTGAAATTTTCTAACTTTTTTATAGGTTTTTGGTGACAGTTACGGTCGTTATATGATTTTTTTTATTTTTTATTTTTAGTGCCTATACCGTTTAAGTCGGGCTCCATTGACAAGCTTCCGAAATACTAGGCCCTGCAATGTTTTTAGTCGGACTGAACCATTGGGGTATATTTCTTCGACAACATAGGGTCCCATCCATTCTGTGTGCAGTTTCTTTGGTTTTCCTTTTACTCGACTGTTATAAAGTAAAGCAATGTCACCGACCGACAAGTTTTTGTTCTTGATGTTACGGTCGTGCCAGGCTTTCTGCTGTTGTTTTTGGATTTCTTGGTGTTGAATAGCCATAAGTCGATGTTCTTCCAGCTTACTAAGTTGGAGTAGTCGATCCTTCCTTGCCTGTTCGACATCGATATGTAGTAGTTGAGCTACAATAGGTGTCTACTGTCGGAAATGTAGGGGGACGACTGCTTCTTGTCCATATACCAGTCGAAAGGGGGTTTGGTCGGTCGACCGTTTATACGCAGTCCTATATGCCCATAAGACTGCAGGGATTTTTTTCATCCCAGTCATCCTTGTCAGTATTGCATATTTTAGTTAACCCTTTCGTCAATGTTTTGTTAAAGGCTTCAATCGCACCATTCGACTGAGGATGGTATGTTGTACTTCACCGGTGGTCGATGTGAAACTGGTCGGTTAGATTTTTGATGGTTTTATTAATGAAGTGTGATCCTTGGTCGCTGATTAGTGTGAGGGGACATCCAAATCAAGTAATAATGTTTTCATAAATGAACTTTGCAGCTACCTCACTTGAACATGTCTCGACAGGTTCAGCTTCTGCCCATTTAGTAACATATTCCACTGCAGTGATGATATATCTTGCACTTGATCGTCGAGCTGGGACAGGGAATGGTCCTATGAAGTCTATAGCCCAAATTTCAAATGTGAGACTAGGGTTTACAGAGATCAGGGGCATTTCTGTGTTCGACAGTGGTCGACCAAGTTGTTGGCATCTATCACATCGACTAACAAAGGTTTTACAGTCTCTATGAAGTGTCGGCCACCATAATCCAGACTGTTGGATTTTCTTGGCAGTTGTGTCGGCCTGAAAATGTCCTCCTGCTGGTCCATAATGTGCTTTGTGCATAATTTGGTCTCGTTCATGGTGGACTACACATCTTCTAAGAACATCGTCTAACCCCATTTTGTATAGAAATCCGTTGATGAGGCTGTATGGGGCAGCCTTCATAGCTAGGATTTGCTTCTTCTTAGTGTTCAGACCTTCTGGTGCCTGACCTGTCTCTAAGAATTGTGCAATCTCCTCCAGTTCTTCCAGTACTGCTTCTATACGAAATAGATGTGCGTCCGGCAAGTCGTCGTCGACTCCGTTCGGTTCCTCTCCTGTGTCGATACGGGATAGGTGATCGAGCCTGACATTGAGCTTTCCTGGTCGGACCACTACTTCAAACTCAAACTCTTGAAAGAGAAGTAGCCACCGAAAAATTCTTCCATGATGAAGGGGTTTATTAACAAGATACTTCAACGCTTGATGGTCGGTGTAAAATATGAAGGGGTTAGCTAATAGGTAATGTCGATATTTTTGAAGGGCAAATACCATACCTAGGGCTTCCCTCTCGGTGGTCGAATAGTTCTTTTCAGCCTTATTTAGTTTTCAACTGCTGTAAACTATTGGGTAATCCATCCCATCGTCTCCTGGTTGAGTCAGGATTGCGCCAATTGCTATTCCTGATGCATCAATATGCACATGAAACTTGGTCGACCAATTTGGAAATTTAAGTATGGGAGCTTCGACCAGTTTTCTCTTTAGTTTGTCGAAGGATATTTGGCATTCCTCGGTCCACTTAAATTCTTGATCTTCTTTTAGCAGCTCTTCCAGAGGGTAGGTCATGTCTGAGTAATGTCTGATAAACTTCCTATAATACCCTGTATGTCCCAATAACACCCGAACCTGTTTAGGGTTTATTGGGGGCTTCAAGTCAAGGATGATTTTAATCTTGGCAAAATCAATTTTAATACCATCTTTGCAAACAACATGTCCTAGTAGTATCCCTATGGGGGTCATAAAGATACACTTATTAATGTTTAAGGAGAGTTGGATCTGTTGACATCTCTCCAGCATAAGTCGGAGCCATGTGCAGTGATCCTTTAAGGTGGAATAAATAGTCCAGTCATCGAAGTAGACTGCCATGGTTTTATAGATGTATTCCTGGAAAGTTTTTACAATGATTCTGGAAAAGACTGCAGGTGCATTCTTTAGTCCAAAAGGCATAACCCTATAAGCAAAATAGCCAAATTCACAGACGAATGTTGTTTTCTTCTGGTCTTCCTTTGCTATAGGTACTTGGTTATATCCTGAAAATCCATCTGTGAATGAGTAGCATTCATGGCCTGCCACTTCATTCAAGATTTCATCAGCATAGGGGGTTGGGAATGGATCTGTTAGTGTGACTTTATTAAGTTCTCTAAAGTCGACACAAATTCTTAACCTAGCCGGGTCATGTTTCTTAGGCTGTACGACCATGGGACTTGCCCATTTCGATTGGTCGATGGGGTAAATGATTCCTGCTGCTAACATGTTGTCTATTTTCTTCTTAACTATCTCCTTATACTTATGAGCTAGTTTATAAGGTCGTTTCTTAACAGGTCGGACATCAGGTTTAGTATCTATTTTCATCTCTCCCATTTCCTGTACTAGTCCTTTTAAGTCTTTGTAGTCCCTTGCAAAGACATCTTGGAACTCTCTAAGTAAGTTTATGATTTCAATGGTTTGATGTTCATCCCAATAGTCACCAATCTTAGCTATCTTTGGACGGTCGTCATTTGAAATGTTGACCTCCTTGGTTTTTACTTTTGCATCCAGCCACTCTAGAGCTTTAGCTTCATTGATCGATCGACTTCCCTCTTTGAACTGTGAGAATGTAGCAGGAAAGTCGGCTGCAGTCATTCGGTCAAGGTCGGGTTTATCTGTGGTATCGACTTTCAAGATGGAATAGATAGGTTTGTTAGTTTCACTATGGTCAGGGTTCCATCTGAAGCTCTTACCTATGGTGTGTTCATTTTCTAGGTCCAAACGTGTTGATTGTGGTCTGGATGTCGTTTGTATAGAATTACAATCCTTGATCTGTCGGTCGGTCTGGGAGGGTTGCTTGACGGTCGGCTGGAGGAATTGTTTGATTTGCTGTGCTGTCTCAACCAATTTTTCGTTTTGAGGTGTAAATTGGAAATATTTGATAAAGTTCTCTCTTAATTCCTGCCAAAAGAAGGTTTCTCCTCTAGCTTCCTCCATCTTATACCATTTGTTAGGTAAGTCGTCTAAGGTTGAAGGAAACAAATGGGGCCAGGCTCTCTCGTCTTTGTAACCAAGTCTTCTCCACTCCTTTTCGCAAGTCCTAATGTGGTCTTCTGGGTTTTGGCCTTGAATGAAGATAGGGATTTGGGCTTCCTGTGTTAACTTTTTCCCTCCAAACCGTTCGACAAAGAAGGTTGAAGCAGTTGTCCAGGTCTGTAGTTTTGACTGATGGGTATCCCACCATCTAGCTGCTTGACCTGTAAATGGTTCTACTAAGCTTTGCAGTCGACCATGTTCTCCAATACTTTTAGAGACTTGTTCGACATGCATGACTGGGGATTCCCTCTCCTTATACCTTGGTAGTTGAATATTGTTTAAGTTCGTGGGTTGTAAGGTAGGGCGTTCCCTGAGTTTCTTTTCAAAAATTTTAGGGATTATTGAGGCAATGAAGCACTGTCGGGTGGGTTTTCTCTGTACTGTTTGAATAGTCCAGCACCCTCTTGCTTGTGTTTCATAGTTTTCTATCTCCTAGTCATAGAGTTCAGCATCTGAATTATATCCAACTGAGTCGGGGTTACCTAAGTAAAGCTCCCCTTGGGCGTTTGGTTCAGTGTAGTCAATATTGTTTTGAATCTGATAAAGTTGTCTGATATTGACTTCCTCATCAATCGGTTCCATCCAAGGTTGTCCTTGGGATGGATTGATAGGTACTATGACCTTTTGGCCATTTCCTTTTAGCTTAATACGTTCTTTGTCTAAAGAGATAGAAGCTTTCATCTTTCGACCCCAAGGTTGACTTACAAGGGCTGGGAAGGAGCTAGCTCCTTCTTTTGGGTCAATAATTTCGAAATCAACTTTAGTCGATATTCCTTTGATGGTCGTGTCTACATTTTTCCAAACCCCAATGGGTTCAATGAGACCTTGGTCGGCTAGTTTTAGATAAATGCCTGACTCATAGAGTCGAGGTCTTCCCATCTTTTCCCATGTGTCCCGGGTCATAATGTTTACCTGAGACCCGAAATCGAGCACCACTTGTCGGACATGAAAACCTTCAATTTCCAGGTCGACTAGAGGGTTGACATCATTTTTGTCTTTTTGATTTAGGTTGCAAATGTTCTTGGTTTGTTTTTCAGGGTTAGTACTTTTGATTTGATGCAATAAATCAATAAAGTGGGCTATCGACTCATCTGTTTGAATGAGATGGGTTAATTGTTGTGTCGTGCTAAGTCGACTGTGACTAATGTCTTCTTGCTGTGCAATATTTTGGAATATGTGTGATGCCTCTTGATAGGTGTGTTTTTGCTTTATAGGGTCTGGATAATTATTTGTGTCTTGTATTCTGCTAATTTGAGGGTTATTAGGCCCGATTTTTGTGCCTTGACGAGTGACAATATGCAGATTTTTAGTATTTAATTCATCATGCTTTTGTACACAAGACAAGACATTAACATTTTTCTTCTCATTGATTTTTTTCAACATAGTAGGGCAATCCTCCAGGGAGTGATCGCCTACTCCACAATGCATACAGAATTTTAAGTCAGTTCTGTCCTTGTACGGACAGTCTGCGCATCTGTGCCCCTCCTTGTAGCAAATGAAGGACTGGCTAGGTCGACGAGTCCGTATGTCTCGATTCCCAACGAATCGACCTCTTCCAAACCCTTGTCGTCGATTATCATACCGACGTTCATATCGTCGGCCGTTAGCTTGTTTCCCATTCTGATTGTTTGAATTGCTTTGCTCATTAGTCTGTGCTACTGCGTTTGTTTGATAGATGGCCTGGTAGTTCTGTCTGTTTTTCAGGTTGAGCTGACAATCGACCGTGTTGTGGCTTTTTGTCTCACAGATAGCACACCAGGAAGCCTTTCCATTCTTCATGTTGTATGGACAGTTAGCTGTAGAATGGTCTCCACGTTCCTGGCAGATGTCGCAAAACGTTTTAGTCTGCACAAAACGGACATCTTGTCGGCTGTACTGCTGTCGACAAGTATCTTTTGAATGACTGGCCGTTGAACAGTTTGTACACCAGATCTCTTGATTTTTCAGGGTCAACTCTTTTAAGGACTTCTGGACATTTTCTAGCTGTTCTTCCAGGCGGTGGTCAGTTGGATATGCAGGGATATCTTCATCCATCTTGACCTGCAAGGCTTTTGTCAGCGCGTCTTCATATGTCTTGAAAGTTTCCAGGCTGATGTGTCAGTGAAATTTCTGTGATAGACCTGCAAGGAACCATTGAATCAGTAATTG
Source organism: Pseudotsuga menziesii (assembly GCA_001517045.1). Classification (NCBI taxonomy): domain Eukaryota; kingdom Viridiplantae; phylum Streptophyta; class Pinopsida; order Pinales; family Pinaceae; genus Pseudotsuga; species Pseudotsuga menziesii. Next base: position 70,641 of record LPNX010936904.1, on the reverse strand, counting down.
TTCATCAATCATATAATCTAGTTGGCTCAATAGATCCTTCCAGCGTTTGTCATAGTCGCGGACAGTTTCTCCTGGCTTCTGTTGGGTTGTCTTCATCTTTTTGGCTGCCAGGTGCTTAGCGTCTGGGGTTTTGAAAAAGGACAAGAATTGTGCCTTTATCTCTGCCTTGGTTGCCTTGGGGGTCCTTTCTGTGAATGTCGTGAACCATGTCAAGGCTCGTTTGCGTAGGGCCCCAGCGAACTGTGCCATCTGTCGTTCTTCATCTGTGACCTGGTTTGCTTCCCAGGTCGACTCACAGACGAACCAATGTCGTCTGGGGTCTTCATCCCCCTCGTAGAGAGGAATGTGAGCAGTGTCGTGACCCATGCTTGAATCACTATCACTACTCTCGGAAGTTGGCAGGGTGGGAGGTGTGGGTGGGGGTGAAAGAGGTGGGGTCGATGATATAGTCGAACCTGCAGAGTTTTGGTCGACAGAACTTGTGGTTTCATCGGTGGTTGTTTCTTTGTCACCGTACAGTGGGTTGTTATGGATTTGCACTGTCGATGGTCCACTGTCACTATCACTTTGTGTGTGCAGGTCGTCTTCATTGAGTTCTTCTAGAGTTGTGTGTGGCAGGGGGGGTGCTCCTTCATGTGTCGGTAGGAGCAAGTGGATACTGCGAAAGGAGGGTGCCGTTTGAAAGGTCACTCATTTCCCTTCGACCGGTCGACGTATGACCAGATGTCGACACAGGTACGGTTCATCACCTAGTCGACTCCAGATTGTGATATCACCAGCTCTCAGTCGGAGGTCATCTTCAATAATAGTCTGTATTATGGTATGTGGATTAACTGGGGACACGGTTACTTCATCGGGAACCGTTATTTGGAGAGCTTCTCGCTGCTCTATCCACACTTCCTCATCCTTAGGGGCCGTCTCCTCTTCTACGCCTTCTTCTGGTCGGTCATGACCCGACTCTAGCGGATTCTCATCTCGGTAGGTCTCCCTAGGGTTTTGTTCTCTACGCAGCTCTTCAGCTCATTCACATCTGGCTTCCCTTCTCTACTGTCTTTCGTCCCTCTCGATTCTCTTAATGTCCGACATACTTTTATACAATATTATTCCTTCAATTCCTCTTTGGTCGACTGTTCATTACTGGCTTAAGTCTGGTCGACTAGTATCCACTATGCTCCCTCTCCGACACACGACCAGCTACCCCCCCATGGCCTACCCGACGCTTTTTAGAAAGCTCGGATAATGATGTCTATTTGCTCAGGAAGTATTCCCACTCCCTTTCAGCAATGAATTTTTCCCACTTCTTTTGCTTCTTCGCCCAATTAGTGTTTGATGGCGGTTCACACAATGGTGGTCGAGGTTCGATGATGTGTCCTGCTCCTTTCTCTATTAAGGACTTGAACAGCAGGGTCGGTAAGGAGCACAGAAATTGGTCAGTGAAATCTGTGTAGAATTTGGCTTTTACAGTTTCCACCGAGGTTCTGTCTTTGATTGCTTGCTCCTCACAGAAGTCGTCGGCAATATTTTCACACCACTCCGACAGATTAGTTCTACCCCCTCGAATAAGCTTTTCTAGCAACTGTTCTTCTTTAGTTTTGTCGGTCTTTCTCATCCAGAAGTTGCTTCAATAATTGTGGCACGGATTTGACAAACTTCTCGTGTGTCTCCGTGAAAAATCTGGCTTTGGCTTCTGTGACTGATAGTCTGTTCCTACATGCGTAATTTTGTAAATAATTGGCAATCTTACTCTCCCACTAGTCCTTGATCTCCTGCTCTGGTATCATATGTGAGCATATATTCTAGACATGTACTACCGGCAACGGAACCAATGTTGTAATCTCACAGATCACATAAGGTTACCAATAATACATACTAAAACATGCATAAATATAAACAGAGACAAGAGATAAGAACATATAGGATAGAACATAATACTTTATTATTATGAGTTCATACAAAGCACAGAACTGAACTGAGTTCTTATGAGTCTCAACAGCCTAATATATACAAGTTTACAAACAGTTACAAAATAACTACCTGTCGGTTCGGTGAACCGACACGACTATTAGTTAGCCAACTTAATTAACTAGTTTAGTCGGCCGACCGATGTAGTCGGCTGATCGACTAGTCGGTCCATCGACTTAGTCGGCTGATCGACTAAGTCGGTCCTTGTTCAAGTCGATCTATGTCGACTTGCTCCTTCTACAAACACTAACATACAAGTGATGAACTAGTGGATTGGTTAGGTGCACTACAAGATTCGACAACGGCACAAGAAGAGGAGGAACGCCGAGGCTAAAAATATTACCATTCATGGAGAGTTGTCTCCATGCTTATACTCAATGTAATTACATTGGTTAGCTTAGTGATATTTTCCGTGAGGGATTTCTACTTGATGTTCTATAAGTTTGGCCCAAGACTCAGTTGTTGATTGTTAGCATCAACAAGCAACTTATTCATCTGGGAAACCAGGTTGCCAACATCTACTTGTGTTGGTTGGGCATACTTGGATCACTTCTCGGCTTTGTTCTGCAACTCCCTTAACTTGTTTTGTGCTAACTCAATTTTTTTTTCAAGGTTTGGTATAATGGCATGATCAACATATGCTTTCTGTTGAAATATGAGTGCTAGATTGTTCTGAATTGTACTCATATCCACAAAAACCAGACCGTAGTGCAAGTACCAACTGTGCAATACCTTGGCCGACCATTTGGATAACAACACATATTTTTGGTGTTTATTATGCTTGCTTATAAATAACTTGTTCTTCTCTATCAATAATGATGTTTTCTGTTGCTCATCCTCTTGGTTCTTTTGGGTAAGGCTTCTTCTGGGAGTGTTGTTGAGGACCCAAAAGAGGCTCAATATCTGGTCGAGAGGATTTTTGGTCGGTGGGCCAAATAGTGTTGGTGTTACTTGTCTCAACATGCTATCACAACTTTCCAAAACTTCAAGATGCTAGTATTCAATAACATCTAACTTCTTTTTATCCTTAGACCATATTTTCTTTCCTTCTTTAAGTATATTCTATAGAAGAGTTTATAGCTCTTTGTCTTTGGCATCTGTAATAGGCTGGACTGAGACTTGTGCATTTTTCTACCTTTTAATTTTCTTAGAGTCCTTCTCACCTTATGTCTGAATCAAATGTGGATCATCTGTCAAAGGAGCAAGTTCCATCGAGGTGTCTGACACAAGGATAGTTCAAGGTATAATTGTTGGGGCCGACATGGTCAGTGCAGGAATAGTCGACTGAGGTGTGGTTTTTGTAATTGTCTACTCAAATTCAGATGAATATGGTAGAGGTGATGGCATTATAGCCAAAATTTCCAATTCTCTATCTGTGACGACACTTACATGCTTTAGTCGCATGATGACACTACTTGAACTTATTATCGCTCACCCAAAGGGAATTTAATAGATGAAATATCCATATTTGGGACTTATGTAGCATCCCCATACCTATTTATTGGTCCATTGGATACTCAGGGCACTCATGCACAAGTTTCCAGACCAAATCATCTCCTAAAAACCCCTAGAAAAATCCTAAAAATTGCAGTTTTCCAAAAAATGCAGGTTGCTAGTGTTCCACTAGCATTTTTGACCTTGCACACGCTTTTTGGTAGTGCTTCACTAGCCTATTATATGCTACTTTGCTTTGGTCCACTAGCGTGTACCTAAAAAATAATCAAAAGTTATGAAAAATCTTGAAATTAGGTGGTTTGGGTGGTTTTAGAATTGCCTCCTGCCTCCTTGACCCTATCACTTCCATTTGATATATAAGAGAGGGAGAGGAGACCATGAAAGGGAATTATCCTACAGTATTGTTATGCTAGTTTGAATTTGGACTCTCATCCCCCTCACCTATGCCCTAGTTGCCATCTACCCTTGTTGCAGAGCTTGGAGGTTGGGATTCTTGGAGGAGAGAAGCATGCGATACAGATTGAAGGTTTCATGAGGTTCCTTTAATGATGAGAATGTATATTTTGTACTTTTTTCATTGATTAATAAATACTTGACATTATTCCCTTTCCAAATCAATGTGTTTGTCTCAACTTTTGATTATATGTTGATGCTTATGAGATCAGGGTGTCATGTTCTTCTGAATATCCATCTGGTGAACCTTCCATCTTAGAATAGACTCAAAATTGAAATAATAGCTCTAATAGTGGTGTACTTGGCTACATGAGCGAATATCTCATCCTAGTCAATGCCTTCTTTTTGTGAGAAACCTCAGGAAACAAATCTAGATTTATAGCAATATGGAAGTTACTATGGACTTCCCTTTAGGTTTAGGAACAACTTCCCAAACATCATTCTTCATAATAGATTTGTACCCCTCTACAATTGCATCTTTCCATACTTGCTTCTTAGCAACTTATTCATAGGTGGAAGGTTTTGAATCATTGGTGTGACTTATCTGTGCAACATACCTTGAATACCTTTCAGGTCTATTTCTCTCTCTGTATGTCCCTTCTAGTGCTCCATGTTTTCTTTGAATATTCTAGAATGTCTCAGCACCATGTAGATCTCCTCTTGGAAGGAGGTTCATTAAGAGATATTTCAACTAGTTCTATTGGTTCTTTAGGAATTATCAAATATTAGTGCTCTTCTAGCTTCTCCCTCTCAACATCTGAATGGGGAGAGCCAAAATTTGGGTCCTCCATCATGGGAGTATCATGCTCCTCCATGTGTGAATCACACTGAATCTCTTTAGTGCGCATGAATGCATCCTCTTCATTGAATTTCACATCTATGCTAACTTCAACATGTATTTCTCCTGATACATAAATTATGTAGGCTTTGGATGATTCTCTATAACAAACAGAGGTGCCTTTCTTTCGAGATGGCTCCATCTTTGTCCTCTTTTATTTTGTAACATGTATGTATACAGGACAACCAAAGATCCTCAAGTGTGAAATATCTGTTTTTTCATCAGTGAATACTTCTTCAAGAGTTTCTCTTCCATAATAGCATGAGGGATTATATATATATATATGGTTATATTGGTGGCTTCTTCCGATAAGTAAGTATACTGATATTGATCATGCATCATGTCTTCTGCATCCTCACATATGGTTATGTTCTTCCTTTCTGTAATCCCATTTTGTTGGGGGTCGTAAGGTACAGTCAACTATCTTTTTATTCTTGCATCACTACATAACTCATTAAATGCATGTAACTCAAACTCTCCTCCATTATCATATCTCAAAGGAGATATGTGACTTCTAGTCTAATTATCAACTAGGGCTTTGAACTCTTGAAACTTGCTGAAGGTTTCACTTTTAGCCTTTAGGAAATAAATCCATGACTTTCAAGAGAGGTCATCTATAAACAACGCATAATATAAATAACCACCTAAGGAAGGTGCTGACATTGGACCATATACAACATAATGAATTAAGTCTAATGAATTAGGGTGTTACCCAACATCCTAAGATCAAAGGGAAAGTCTAAAGTCACTAAGTTTATGGTAAGAGGTCAAATAGAGGTCATCAAGAATGGGTCATGGTGTATTGAAAGTGTCTTTTATGATGTGATTGTTCACATGTGAAATAGTTATTTGTCATAAGTTCTAGAGAAAGGGACATTGCATAGTGTTCTTTTTTGTTTTAACCAAATTGTAAATAAGAGAAGTGTAAGAGGGGGTACCTCAAACTAGGAATAATTCTCACTTGCAAAGAAATGGTCAAAACAATGTAGCTCTCGGGTAGAGGTATGTGTTCGGAAATAAAATTAAGTTACCAAACTTGATGTTGTAAGGATTCGTTGATAATGGAATTAGACACTCTAATATCTGACAAATTTATGTTACATGATATAGGCTATTGAAGACCAATATGAATACACCAATTATATGCATGATTCCAAAGGAACAAAAGGAAGAACTACTCAACAAAAGGAAATTATTTTGGTCTTATGGTATTTGAGGAAAAGTTTAAATTTTGTATAAAGTAATTGAGCATATGGTTGTAATCTTATTCAAGCATTTGTATCCCTGGTTCAAAAATGTTGCATTAAACTCATTGTCCAATATTCAACAATGGTTATGTGGCATTAGACTCACAATTGGAGTTTTGATGTTCATTGCTGAGTTTTTCTGAAGGCGAGGTTGTTCCCCAATATAAGGATTGGTTAACACTTGTGGGTTAACCAATGCACCTTGCTCTCTACTGGTTTTTGTTCCTTGAATCATACTTGATTTAGAGACACATGGTCCACCATTGCTAGCAGTCTACAGGCAGTGAATGTCTCTCCAACACACAAGTGTTAACAAATCCTTATATTGGGGAAGAACCTTGCCTTTATAAAAACTCAATAATGAACATCAAACCTCCAATTCAGAGTCTAATGCCACATAACCATTGTTGAATATTGGACCATGAGTCTAATGCAACATTTTCGAACCAGGGGTACAAATGCTTGAATAGGATTACAACCATATGCCAAATTACTTTATGCAAAAATTTAAACCTTGCCCCAAATACCATTAGACCAAAATAATTTTCTTTTGTTGAATTATTATTCCTTTTGTTCCTTAGGATTCATGCATATTATTGTTGTCTTCATATTCGTCTTCAATGGCCTATAACCAGTAACATAAATTTTCCAACTATTAGAGTGACTAATTCCACTATAAACGAATCCTTACAACATCAAATTAGGTAACTCAATATTATTTCCCAACACATACCTCTACCTGAGAGCTACATTGTTTTGAGCATTTTTTTGCAAGTGAGAGTTATTCCTATTTTGAGGTACCCCTCTTACACTTTTGTCATTTACAATTTGGTTAAAACAAAAAAGAACACTATACAATGTCTCTTTCTCTAGAACTTATTACAAATAACTATTTCACATGTGACCGATCACATCATAAAAGACACTTTCAATACACCATGACCCAGTTTTGATGACCTCTATTTAACCTCTTACCATAAACTTACTAACCTTAGACTCCCCCTTTGATCTTAGAATGTTGTGTAACACCAACCATGCACCCTAAGTGAAGTTACAAAAACAATTACCTAAAAGTCATCTCTAGTTCCCCTTTTGCAATGACCATTACAAAAGAAACGTTTACAATGGCTCTCATATTGAGGTTGCAAAGGTCAATATGTGTGCTCACTTTAATAAATCCAATACTAATGAATTGTTTAAAAAAGATTCACCATTATGAAGGCTTCCAAAGCATTTTCATCGTCACCAACATGCACAAGCAATATATTCAAAGATTTAACCATGTTCTCACCAAGAATCACATGTACCAAGAATGTACATGAGACACGAGGATATAATGGTAATTGTTTCCTTTATTTAACTAATGTCGTTCTTCCAACTAAAGCACGAGACTCTCCTCTTCACTATGAAGTTATCGTCTTATCAACTCGATTCCAACGTTGTGACATACCCGATACCCTCAACATCCGTTCGCGGAAATGGGGTATAATTTAAAAAAATAGTTAGTCTTAATGGTTGCTGGATCATTAAAACCAAGTACATTCCCTTTAGGTTTCATTCACATGAGTTGGAAAGATAACACTTATAACTACTTGGTTAGCTCATTTGTTAAATCTTTAAACTTGAAAACTCATCCATGAAAGTGTCTATTATAAAATCTATTCATTATGTGTGCCTAGTTAATGAAGCATGAGATGCATACTCAACCAATAACTTTTCTTTGTCACCAAACTATCTCTTTCTTGCAACCATCCACTTAAATATAAACCTTTGTAGAAAGTGGTATACATGCAACATTTATCCTTCCTTTTAGGATTTTCATATCATATTATGCTTTCACAAGTAACATTTATATATAAACATATATACATCAACATATTTCAAACTAATATTTTATCAATGTAATCCTTAGTAATTTCCTGATATGAGTTTTGTCCCAGTCATGGTTTTCTTCATCCATTTCTGATTCGATGGTATTACATTGATCCAAGATCAGCTTTTTAGATTTCTCAAAAATGATACTTAATATGCATAAGAAGTTGGGATTCCCACAGTAAAAGGAAAATTCTAAAATATTTTTCTACTTGGATTGTACAAGTCACACTTGAGTATAAGGTCCAATCAAAAGGCAAGACCTTACTACCATAACTATGCATTCTTAAATGATGTAAGTATAATTACAAACTACATTTATAATAAGGTTGAATTACTTGACACCAATTTACCATTACTAACATAACAAAAAAGTAGAGCTCATATGAAGTGGGAGGTCTTCTACAAATAAAGGTGAATGAAGAAGATATTAACATATTTCCTCAAGAACACTACAATCTCATATGATGTTAGAACAATTATAAGCTTATATCCATTCCAATAACTCATTATAACCAAAATATGTATTTAGATAACTTGGCATCAATTAACAATTTTATCATGACAACATAAGAGTAACTTATAGAATTTATTAACTTAGCTAGCTCTTCAAAAATCATAACAAACTAAGATAACATACGCGTCAAGAGAATATTTATCTGACTAAGGTAGAAAGATACAATTGAAGGCTTGAATTCAACATTTCTCCCAACCATCTAGCTCTCTGTCTAGCGTATGTTTTCCAATCGAGAGGCCACCCCCGAGTTGTGCATGAATCCACTAGGAAGGGAAGGCTTCTGAATTTCTCACTAAGATTCTTCAGCATAGTCTCAATAATAATTTTACAACATATCTCAGTAATGTATTAAAAGTATTAACTTAAATGAAGTTCAAATGTCCAAATCTTTCATGCCACAACCGGCTGACCTCATTCCCATGAGTCAAAAGAGCGGCGGGCTTTGCATCCGGTACAAACTTCGAAAAATCATAGATCTTAGCTGTATGATTCGCTATACCTGTTTCAATGAGTTTCCCAGATGCAATCTATGAGATCTCAACATCATTCGGGATGAAAATAACTCTCCTGGGCACTCCTATGTTTGTCATTTGACATACACTCAACAGATTTGAGGCCAAGGAGGGTACATAAAGAACATCATAGAAGCTTCCATGTTCAAGTTTTACGGTACCTTTGCCTTTTGAAATGAGCACCCACCACTTCGATCCTTCTCTGTGCAATGATCGGCCCTTACTGCAGCACCCAGGAAATTGGCTTACTACCATGTCTAGGAAAAGAGGAATGCCACGATGCACCAGCACGGGAAGAGGGAAATCCCAAAGGGGGATCAATATGTAGATGGAAGAAGGATATGAAGCTCAAATATTCAATTCTGTCCGTCTCTTCATAGATGACTGGGAAGGAAGGGTGTTGAACCGACGTCTTGCAACCGGGAAGGGAGGGAACCATATCAATCACTACTGGCTCATTAAAAACATGCTAGGAAATCTAATGGAAGATATGCTCAGCAATTGGGCGGAGGCGCATGACTTAGTCCTAGGAGTGAAAGAGAAGATGGTGGAAATGGATGCTCAGATCACCATTCTGGACAACACCTTTTCCTGGAACTGCATGGCTGGCAAGGCTGGGTAGGCGGGTGATGCAGATGATGGAAGTTGGAGTGCAACAGGGGTAGGTCTTGGGATGCCAACTCGGTTCTGACACCACACTTGGTTCAGGCTCCTCCATTCCTCATTCCCACCACCATTGCACCTTTGTACAAATGGGTGAGGGAAGAAGATGTCCCTAGCATTGAGCCACCTCAGCCATTTTTAGCGACTACTGCCAACACCACCAACATTTCGAAGGAAGAAGGATGGGGATGCCCCATCCTTGAAGAAAACCCCTCCTCTTGATCCATGTGCAAAACGTCTTTAGAACTGGACTGCCGTTCCATGTTTTTTTGTTATGAATGTTTAGTTTGGTTATATCTTTGTCTATTTTTGAGAAAAAACTCTGTGATTATGCTACATACTAGCTACCATGACTGCCTTCAACTTTTAAACAGTATCTATAATAGTTTACTTAGAAACTTCCCTCCATTTTTGAAAGGATTGGGTGGTGGTTTCACCACTTGAGACCTCCTTTGGTTAGGGAAATTTTTGTACTTTTTGTTTTCGTAGATTAATAGAATTTTGCAGCGTTACAAAAAAAAACATATAGCTAACCAATTATGAAATTTGTCCTTTATCGAGGCTGCCACTTCTTCTCATCAAAATAATTTATTATGTAACCTCACCTTTAAGGTTTGGTCGGTCCTTTCTTCTTAGTCCAACCCTCAACTTCATAAGAAATATATATGTGCCATTGCATTCAAAGTTTGGGTGGTCCTCACTATCTCCTCATGCAACCAAGGGGAAAATAAAAATAATAAAAGTAGGGTTTATCTCTACCGGTCCCTTGTTCAATTCCAAAAGACACAAAATAAAAAGATTAACACTTGCAGGTTGGCCATCACCAGGCCTCCATTACACAAAAAGACAAGAGGAGTAAAATAGATAAACAATAACAACATTATAATGACTGCAATGGACTACCATTCAATTACTTGACAAAAGTTAAATTTTCAAGGAAGGGGCATCACCTCCACGGTTGGTTGTCCCCACTGTAATACACCAAGATTTAATAAATTGATATTACATTCTTTTAGAATATTATATTTATTATTTTAAATATTTTCGACAAGAAGTCAAAAATAAAACAAATGTAATGGATTATACTTTTATTAATAAAGATATTGGAGGGGACAAAAATGAAATAGTTATTGAAGAGTGTTTGCTGACCCACAAGAGGAATAGACAATTGGTTGAAGCTGGTGAGTGAGAACTGAAGGTGCATGAGGCATCTTCCCCAAAATTGGGTCACAACTCTTTGTTGAGTGCTAAAGAGCAGGAGGATCATAAATGACCAAGTCCTAGGAAAAATACTATATAATAGTATGTCCATTAGCAAGTAGGAGGCTAGCATTGGATGGGGAATTTAATCTGATAATGCAAGAGATGGCGCATTAAGTGGATTTTTCTCTTGTGGTTCAGCAAACATGCTCGGGGGGTTGGGAAAAAGTGATTTTGGATGCTCTGGGATTTGGTTGGGAGGAATGGCTATTCCATTTCTGTTTTCTTGACAGTGGTTCAAGTTCCTTGTCTTAATTCTTAATTGATTAGAACTAGTTACAGTAGGATGTCTAGTTTAATTTTGAATTGCAACTACTTTATTTTAAGCATAAATATATTATGCATATGAATTAAGTATTGATCTATTATACATCTGATTAAAGTATTGATCATGTCACGTCCTCACCCCTCTACCAGGGAGATAATGCGACAATAATGCTGTCAAGATCGTGCAGTCCAAGCCCCATGAACGTAATATAAAATGCATTGAACTTAAAAAACATACACAGATGCATAAAATTGCATTTATACAGTGGAAGAAATTCATTTCATTCAATCATTCAACACATTATACATGTTCATCATATTTCATCAAGCAAATACAAATGTAGAGATTAACACAAGAAATACTTATCTTGAAAGAAGCTTGTCCTGTAACTAGTTATGTCGCTGCAACATTCCACCCAACCATAGGCCAACATGCGCATTAACCTCTCAGCAACACTGCCACCCCCGATCTTGGCATGATTCCCATAAGGAATAAGGGAACACTGGTAGTCTCATACCTAGCCAAAGGTATATCAAAATTCAGCCAAGCCAAACACCATTGGGCTTATCAGGCTGCAAGGGAGGTGGAAGGCTAAATTGCTAAGCTAGTGAGATCAATCACAGAGCTATGGAAACATGCACCATATCTGGCTTGAATTCTAAACATCTACACACCCAACAAAAGGAAGCATCCCTTTCTCTGCTACACAGTACCTCAGGCTATGCTTTCCATTCCAGTGCTATTCAGGGTGTGCAAAGAAGAAAACCAACCCCTCTAGATTTGTCTGTGAAGTTCCTTCACACACTAGGTTTATCAAGCTAGTTCAGATCCAATTCCACTCCCAACCACTTCAGATCAAAGCAAAATATGCACACACAACAAGATACAAAATTCTGGGATGAAGAAAGACTGTTTTGGCAACAATACAAATTGCCAAGATGGGTAAAAAAAACCCCCTAACAACAATTCGATTTCCATAAACGTTTATTTCCTTCACATGGGAAAAAATGGATTCATCCAACACCCAAAAATTCATGGGTCTCTTCTCCCACTCATTGTGCAACTGTAAAAAAAAATTCCCAGCTGGGTAATGAGGAAAAAAACCACAAAAATGCCCAATAGAGATCCCAACCACTGAATGTTAGCAAAACAACTTCCTAGCCATGGGGGAAAAAAACAGGAAACTGGAAAAATGTGAATGAGAGTGCACAGGAGCTCCAAAAACATGAATGAAGAGGAGGACGTCAATGCATGAGCGAATGGGCAGCATTTTTGGGCAATGAATTGCCCCATAAGTCAAAAAAGGTTTTCCCAAAAATTGGTGCTCTGCCCAATTCGAATTTCTGACCTCCATACCTTGCTCATCCCATCCAATAACTAACTCAACCAATTTCTAGCAGAATTAAATGATTGAGCACAAGAGGCAAAATGGGTAGTTGATAGTTTGATGGGTTCTCCCTTTGACATTTGGCTTTTCCCCGTTGGCCCAAAGGTTTGAATATCCCCCCTCTTATCCTTAGGAAATCATGCCCCCATCTCTTTTGATGTTGCATTGACATAGCTGGTTGTGGGTATTTTAATTAAATTGCATATTTACATGATGTCCAAAATTATAATGTGTCGGCTAGCACGAAAATACCATCGGCATCAATTTTAATCGCCGAAACATAAAACAAAAAATCGATGGTGGGGCTTTTTCCTTTAGCTCCACACCATGATTAATTACAATATATTCCTCATATACATTTTAATGCAAACATTGTCAAAACCAGGGTGTTATAATCCCCTCCCCCTTCAACATCACTATCCTCAGTGCTTTACAAAATTGAACAAAAATGCTACACTGGTACTGCCTTAGTGCTCCGCAGAATTGAACAAAAATGGATGTGCCAATCACATGGCATCCTCTAGCTCCCACGTAGCCTCTTAAGGGCCGTAGTGCTGCCATTGCACCTTTACTTGTCCTATGGCTCGATTCTGAAGCATTGTGACCTTCCTGTTGAGGATGCTCATTAGATCGATTTGGAACTCTCCCCCAGGTTTCACTTGAATAACATCCCAATTTATCACATGGTTAGGATCATGTACATATTTATTAAGCAAATAAAAATGAAAAACATTATGAGCTCTAGTGCTAGCATGAAATGCAAGTCTATATGAAACTGGTCCTATTCTTTCAAGCACTTCAAATGACCCACATATAGGTGAAAAATTAGCACAACTTCCAAGCTTCAAGGAACTCTTCCTTTCCCTCACTTTAAGGTAAACATGATCCCCAACACTGTACTCTCTATTCACCCTATGCTTATCTACATAGCTTTTATGTTTGTCCTAGGATGCTTTCAAATTATGCCTGATCTTTACAACCACTTCCTCCATCTCCTTGAGAAATTCTGGCCCAAGCACAATCATGTTCACTAGATTATCCCAAGTCACTGGTGTCCTACACCTTCTGCCATACAAATATTCATATGGACTCATCCCCAAGGATGCTTGTTTTCCATTGTTATACGCATTCAACCAAGTGCAAATAATATTCCCACTTGGTTAGTTTATCCATCACATACATGCGAAGCATGTCTTCAAGCACCTGGTTAACTCTCTCTGTCTGCCCATCAGTCTGAGGATGGTAGGCAATGCTAAAGTTCAACTTTGTACCCAAATATGCAAACATTCCCTTCCAAAAATTGGAAGTGAACTTAACATCTCTATCAAATACTATTGCCTTAGGCAATCCATGCAATTTGAAAATCTCCTTCATGAAGATTTTTGCGATTAGTCTTATGTGTGGAATTAACCGGTATGAAATGTGTTGCCTTTGTCAACTTGTCCACCACAACCATGATGGAATCATGTTGTCTCCAAGTCATTGGAAATCCTGTAATAAAATCCATGGAAATAACTTCCCACTTCCATTTTGGAACTGGAAAAGGTTGCAACAAACCTGGTTGGTGTTGATGCTCAACCTCGACCTGCTGACATTTCATGCATCTTGAAATATATTCATCCATGCCCTTTTTCATTCCTGGTAAAAAATACTGCTTTCTAGATGTAGCAATTGTCTTTTGATATTATGTGTGGCCAGAATATGGAGCTTGATGGATCTCATCCATAATCGTTCTCCTCAAATCTTCTACATTTGGAATATAAATTCTGTTCTTGTAAGTAAGAAGCCCATCTTCTTCCAATTTATATCCCTCATACCTCTTTTCAAGGATTTGCTGCTGCAACTTGTCCTTGACCTGGGCATACAATTCATCTTTAGCAACATGATTAACAATCTTCTGCCTCAAATTCGATTGGCAAATAATAATGGATGCCACATGCATTGTATGCACCTTCCTGCTGAGTGCATCAACTACCTTATTCTCTTTTCCCTTTATGTGCTTGATTTCAAAATCAAACTCACATAAAAACTCTAACCATCTCGCTTGCCTAGAATTTAACGTTGGCTGATCAAAAAACTACTTTAGACCACAATGGTCTATCCTTAGCTCAAATCTTCTGCCCATCAAGTAATTCCTCCACATATTGAGAGCATGTACTATGGCTGCAAGTTCTAGATCATGAGTAGCATAGTTCTTCTCATGCTCCTTCAACTTTCTTGATTCATAACATATCACATGGTTTTCTTGCATAAGGACTCCTCCAAGCCCTTGATCGCATGCGTCAGTACACACCACAAAATCTTTTTCTGGGTCCACAATATTCAAGACTGGTGCGCTTGTGAGAATATTCTTCAATTGCTGGAAGCTTTCTTCACACCTCAGTGTCCATTCAAACTTTATTCCCTTCTTTTGCAAAGAAGTGACTAGATGTGCAACCTTGGAGAATCCTTCAATGAATCTCTTTTAGTATCTTGCAAGTCCCATAAAAGATCTTACATATGTCACATTTCTTGGAGTATGCGAATTCATAATGGTCTCAATCTTCTCAAGGTCTACATATATTTCCCCATCTGAGATAATGTGGCCCAAATAATGAATCCTATCTTTATAGAAGTCACACTTCCTCAACTTTGCGTACAACTTGTGCTCCCTAAGCAATTGCAATGCCCATCTCAGGTGTTCTTCATGCTCTTCCTCATTCTTAGAATAAATAAGAATGTCATCAAGGAAGACAAAAACAAACTTGTCCAAATACCTCATGAATACATTATTCATAAGGCACATAAATGTATCTGGTGCATTTGTGAGACCAAATGGTACCACTACAAACTCATAATGTCCATACCTTGTTGTGAAGGATGTCTTATGAATGTCTTCATCCTTGATCCTTACCTGATGGTAACCTGACCTTAAGTCAATCTTGGAAAATACCTTTTCTCCTTGCATTTGATCAAAGAGGTCATCAATCCTAGTTAAAGCATATTTGTTCTTCACAGTGACTTTGTTCAGCTGTCTGTAGTCAATACACAAATTGAGTGTACCATCTTTCTTCTTCACAAACAAAACTGGTGCTCCCCAAGGAGACACACTCGGCCTGATATAATTCTTCTTCAGCAACTCCTGTAGTTGCATCTTCAACTCTAACATTTCTAGTGTACTCATTCTGTAGGGTGTCTTGGACACTGGTGCTTCTCCTGGAACAAGTTCAATTGTGAAATCAATGTCTCTCTTTGGAGGAAGCCCTGGAATCTCATCAGGAAACACATCCCTAAATTCCCGTAACACATGAAATTCCTCCAACCTAGGAGTTTCATTCTATGTTGCCTCCAAAATATGAGTTGCATACAGCTGGAAACTTTTCCTATAGAACTTCTTCAACTGCATTTCTGAAATATGCCTCACAAAGATCACCTTTGGAATGCCTCTTACAACTCTTGGGTTCCCTTATTCATCCATGCATTCAAAAGTATTATTATAACAGTCTAGCTTTACCCTGTGAACTTCTAACCAATCCATTCAAATCAAAAACTCATAGGAACCAAGCGGCAGAACATTCAGATCTGCACAAGTGACCAATCCATTCATAACCAATGGACATTTCTCTACCACTTCACTAACCTTTCTCTTAGTTCCAGTGGCTAGCTGAACTAACCAAGATTTGCTATGCTTTACTTTCTTAAAATCACGATTCTCCACTACTCTAGGAGTAATGTAACTGTGAGTAGAACCAGGGTCAATCAAAATAGAAATAGATTGCTCAACAATATTACCTGCAACTTCAACCATAGTTGACTGGTGATCTTCTTGGCAGTCCTCCAGTGCTGCATAGATCCTAGAGACAATCCTTGCTACTTGAACCACTGTTTCTGCCTCTTGAATGTTGTAAGTTGGCCTTGCATTCTCATTCTAAAGTGGAAAATTCCTGCACATGTGGGGTCCTCCACATTTCCAACATTGGAGTGGTTCTCTGCTCTGTTGTGGATCTCTTGGATTTTCTCCTACCACTCTGGTTGGCTTCTTCTCAGCTTGTGATGGTTGCTTCTGTTGATTCGTGAAGTTAGAAGGTTTGAAACCTGTCTTCATTTGGTTAGATTTCTCATTCCTTTTGTCCTTCCATGTCTTATGGTAATCAGGTTTTCCTTTGCTTTGTTCATAACAATACTTAGCTTTCTTTATTGCTTCTTCCAAAGTTCTAGATTCATAAAAATCAATTCTGTCTTTATAAGACTGAGGCAATCCACTCAGGAAACCTTTGATTTTCACTTTTTCATCTTTGATGTACCTGACATACCTCAACAACTCCAAGAACTTCTTTGCATACTTTTCCATGCTCTGTCATCCCAGTCTCAATTCATGGAATTATTTGATCTTATCATCATAGTACCTATTAGAGAGGTACTTCTGCTTGAAATATTTCTTGACCTGCTTCCACACAATCTTCCTTTCATTAATATATTTCACTTTCCTGAAGTGCTCCCACCATATGGATGCTCTTCAAGTCAAATTGAATATGGCTACCCTAGCCTTAATATTTCCAGAGTATTCTTGGACTTGGAAATATTTTCTCATTCCCAAAAGCCAAGCTTTAGCTTCTTAACCATTATTTATATCACCATTGAAGGTAGGCGACCTTTCCTTGTTAAACTCATCACGTCAATGGTTCTGGTAACGCCTCTTCCTCTCATTCTTATGAGAAGAAGAACTTGAACCGCTAGTGAATCCTTCAGAGTCAGATAACCCACTAGGAGATCTCTTCCTTCTTCTGGTACTGCTCTTACTACCTTCTGGTCTTACTGTCTGGTTCCCAGAGTTCATTCGCCTTTGGATGTCTATCAAATTTGCAGCATGGCTACATTCAACTGATTCTGCTCCTCCTGATTCTTAACCAATCTTTCATTATCCGCCCTGTAACTTTGCATCTCCACCCTTAGGCTTCTCATAGTGGTTGGAAAATATAGGGGAGTATCTTGAAACCTCCTCCCATTAGAATCTATCTCAGCATTTCCAACTCAGACATTTTCCCCCACAGCATCTTCCTCGTACTCATTGGGGTTCTGTGCATCATTCATGATGTAGGTTCTCATGGCTGAACCAAAATGCAACTTTACTGATCTGTACTATGTGGAATGTTGCCTTTGAAGGTGACTATGATTTTTCAAAATGTGTTAATAAACATAATTGTTAGTTGCATCACATTCATAAGAATTTATACATTACTTACCTGCATTGGAAACAACATACATTGACAACTTTGTCAAATCATAGAATTTTCTTTCACAACAACAACTGCCTTGTGGGGACAATTTTTTTTTTTGTAAATATTTGAATTTTGTGCAATCTGGTGCATAAACACGCTACCATTTCCCCATCTTTCGGGACCCTATAGATCTCTCTGAAAACCTACCAAAAATCCTTGTTTCGGCGCAATTTTCAGTTTTCCTCCGATCGACAAAACTCAGCCGATGTATCGACTGAAACTCCACAGGTTTTTCGATGTATCGGATCCATTTTCCTTTTCCTTCTGACGTGTCGACGAACTTTCCCAATTTTTCCCGATACGCATCGGTAAACTTCACAGGATTCCTTCAGACGTCTCCTTCCGCTACGTCGGAAAATTTTCAACTTTCACCTGCTGTGTCGAAATTTTTTTCAACTTTCACCCACTGCATCGTAAACGTTTCAGACTTTCACCCACTGTGGGTCTTTTGCTAGAGCAGAAAAATGTCCAACTTTATTTTATTTGGCAACTTGCCAAAACTGTTGCCGTTGCGGAAAATTTTTGAAGTTTCTTTCGCCGTCAAACTAACCAACCCTTCCGCCTTTGCGGAAAAAATTCTGACTTTCTACCCGACATGTTGCAGCTGAAATTCCCAAAGTTTTTCGATGTGCGTCGATGGAACTCAACTGGTGTATCGATAAAATTCTCCAATTTCTGCCGATTTCAATACTTACAAAAAAATTTCAAATTTTTTTGTTTTCTTCCCGTCGGCTTGACTTAGTAGACACACATTGGCTCACATCTTCACTCCCTGCTGACATGCATTGGCTTACTTCGGCAAACTCAACTGACATGCCCAGAATTTTTTAAAAAAAAAATCATCTTTTCTTCTGCCGTCGGCATAAATCCCGGCTTCCACCCGACGTGTATCGGCTCACATCAACTAGTCCCTGTCGACATGTGTCATCTCCACTTCAACTAATCCCTGCCGACATGCATTAGCTCCACTTACTAACTGAGCCAACATAGGAAAATCCCACACTTATAATTTTTTTTGTCTGCTTCTTCTCCTTTTGCTGAACACAAAGGTTTATTCCTCCTCTGTCAGCTGCTCTTCATGGCCCATTGAGTCCCAAAGATGCAACATCATCTCTGATACCACACTGTCACATCCCCTCCCCTCCACCAGAGAGAGGACACAACCATGGTACTGTCAAGACCCTGCAGTCTAAGCCCCATGAACATAATATAAAATGCATTGAAATTAAAAACATACACAGATGCATACAATTGCAATTATACAACGGAAGAAATTCATTTCATTCAAGCATTCAACACATTATATATGTTCATCATATTTCATCAAGCAAATACAAATGCAGAGACTAACAAAAGAAATACTTATCTTGAAATAAGCTTGTCCTGCAACTAGCTATGTCGCTGCAACGTTCCACCCAACCATAAGACAACGTGCTCAGTAACCGCTCAGCAGCACTGCCATCCCTGAGCTAGGCATGATTCCCACAAGGATCAAGGGAACACTAGTAGGATCATACATAGCCAAAGGTATATCAAAATTCAGCCAAGACAAACACCGTTGGGTTTATCAGGCTGCTAGGGAGGTGGAAGGATCAATTTCTAAGCTAGTGAGCTCAATCACGGAGCTATGGACACCTGCACTAGATCTGGCTTGAATTCTAAACATCTACACACCCAACAAAAGGAAGCATCTCCTTCTCTGCTACAAAGTCCCTCAGGCTATGCCTTCCATTCCAGTGCTATTCGGGGTGTGCAAAGAAGAAAACCAACGCCTCTAGATTTGTCTGTGAGGTTCCTTCATACGCTAGGTTTATCAAGCTAGTTCAGGCCCAATTCCACTCACAACCAGTTTAGATCAAAGAAAAATATGCACACACAGCAAGAAACAAAATTCTGGGATGAGGAAAGACGGTTTTGGCAATAGAACGAATTGCCAGGATGGGTAAAAACGACCCCCTAATAGCAAATTTCTAGAAACTTTTATTTCCTTCACATGGCCAAAAACGGATTCATCCAACACCCAATAATCGTGGGTCTCTTCTGCCACTCGTTGTGCAACCCAAAAATGTTTTTCCCAGCTGGGTAATGAGGAAAATAACCAAAAAAACGCCCAATAGAGATCCTAGCCACTGGAGGAAAAACACAAGAAACTACACAAACGTGAATGAGACTGCATAGGAGCTCCAAAAACATGAATGCGTGAGGGAATGGGAAGCATTTTTGCGCAATGACTTGGCCCATATGTCAAAAAAAAATTTCGCAAAAATTGGTGCTCTGCCCAATTCAAATTTCTGACCTCCGTACCTTGCCCATCCCATGCAATAACTAACTCAACCAACTTTTGGCAGAATTAAATGATTGAGCACAAGAGACAAAATGGGTAGTTGACAGTTTGATGGGTTCTCTCTTTGACATTTGGCTTTTCCCCATTGGCCCAAAGGTTTGAATATTCCCCCCGCTTATCCTTAGGAAATCATGCCCCATCTCTTTTAATGTTGCATTGACATAGCTGGTTGTGGGTATTTTAATTAAATTGCATATTTCGTGATGTTCAAAATTATAACGTGCCGGCTAGCACGAAAATACCATCGGCATCGATTTTAATCGCGGAAACATAAAACACTAAATCGATCGTGGGGATTTTGCCTTTAGCTCCACACCATGATTAATTACAATATATACATCATATACATTTTAATGCAAACAAGGTCAAAACCGAGGTGTTATAGATCCATTATGCATCTAAATAGAATAGAGATTTATTATGCATCTATTCAAACAATCTTTCCTATTATGTTTCAAATCTAGATATTCTTTCCTATTATTATAGTCATGCTTGTAAAGTAAATCTAAGTTAGTATTACAGGGTTCCTTATGAATCTTTGTTCGGGCATTCATACTTGGATCGAGACTTCATATCTTATGTGTGAATTAAAACAATTGAACTAAAATTAATGAAAGATCTAATTACATGGTATAACGTAGTTACTTAGGTTCACAACCTAGTGTGTTTATATACACTATTTGAAGGGAAAAATCATATTATAAGCTTAGATACTTTTTCAATACGATAGACATAAATAATCCATTTAATAATCTCAGAGAGAATTGGTCAAATATGACTAAACCAAATAACACAGTTAAAATAATTAGAACCATAACTAATTGTAAAAAAAGATTTGAATAGTATACAATATAGTTCTCTTTACCTTGTCGAAATGCTGAGAGGGCCAGCGGTCATCTCCTCCTGGATTCCTTATCCCTCCTCTTCCTGCAAGAAACATTACAAGTGCCAGCCCTTGCAAACCTGAGAGTTAATAAAACAATTTAACACATCCTTTTAGAGTTTAGGAAGTGTTTCTTTACCTGGTAAACGCAGTTCGAAGCTAAAGATGGTGGTCGGGTTCATTTTACAAAAAAACAACAAGCTATCGACGACCATTAACGTCGAGAATACCTTCTTTACACCTTGGGAATTAACCAGGAAGAATGCCATTAACGACTGACAGGTTTTCACAGAAGAACCTCATAAAATTGCCATGACAAGGCCGAGCCTCCACTCCCAAGATTACAGAGCGAATAACCAAAACAATGAAGGGTTCGGACAAAACTATCAACACATTAAACCCTAACGAAACCCTTGCTATCATGATGTATAGGTGGACGACTGAGATTCATTCTCAAGCAATCCTTTAAGGCATGGCTGCATTGTCAACTCACAGCCAGGACAATACTTTAACTAATTTAGAGGTCAAACCATAGTACAAACTTTATAACCATCATAACACAGGACCAATATCTCTTAACATATCAATCATTGCATTCATGCCAAGGATCGACTATGGTGTAAACCCCATAGCCCATAATGTTTAAACATAGAAATCAACACATTAAACCATATTACATGTTATCCTTTGCGCATTAGGACCAAGGTTATACCTTCGGTCCTTTCAATTGTTATGTTATAACCTTGCATTTTAGGACCAAGGTTAAGCATTGGGTCCTTTAAATCCTTATTACATGTAAATGTTGGGATCAAGAGTATAACCTTAGTCTCCCAGGCGTGTTATCTTACAACCAAAGCATCATGCTTTAAGAGTTAAGGCGGGAGATGAAGCCGAAGACTTAGCCTTAGGGCTAAGCAAACCTTTTGTAAACCATAAACAAGATAAATGTGTAAAAATAACAAAAACATCACCTTTAGGCATGGCAACAACATGCCATTAAACTCTGTAAACATCCATAGTTGTGCAACCTGTCATAGAACAGTTTTAAGAATTGTGTAAGCGACTATAGAAGCAACGACATATATATTCACACCATAATAACTAATGCATGCTAGAAACATAAATATGTGTTTATGATTATATGTTATATCATTTTTTTGTTATGGAATTTAGAGGTTCATGACACCTACATAAAACTAAAACTTAAATGCAGCTCCTCTATACAAAAATAAACTCTCTACTTATTCAGCAAGAAAACCAATCTTAGTTATGGTTCCTCTATACAAATATCAACCATTTTTCACACAAACAAAAACATCTATATCTTAATTCATAGAAAATGACATTGATTATGAGTGGAGTCTATCTCCCTTGAGACCACCCCTTTGAGCCAAAACACACTCTAGCCAAGGGTGTATTTAAAAAAAGATGTGCATGGGAATTGTTTTTATCAATCCCCACACATCAACACTTCAACAAAAAGAAAGGTATAAATATCTAAAGGACCCTTTCCATACATGGAATACAACAAAACAAGACTGAGTATATTAAGGAGTCATCCTCTTCTCTACAGAGAGACGTATAATTTGCAGGTATGTATATAAAAAATGCATTTATGGTCATGGGCATTGGCCCCTTGTCTTATAGAAAAGAGAAAAGAGAATATATATATATATATATATATATATATATAAAGATAATCGCCAAAAAAGTTAGACACCAACTAGGAGACTGAATATTCACATTCCGAGTTTTAATCCTTACT
Source organism: Pseudotsuga menziesii (assembly GCA_001517045.1). Lineage (NCBI taxonomy): Eukaryota > Viridiplantae > Streptophyta > Pinopsida > Pinales > Pinaceae > Pseudotsuga > Pseudotsuga menziesii. Next base: position 47,957 of record LPNX010936904.1, on the reverse strand, counting down.
AGTTGCAAAAGGAGTCGATTCCAAAACATTCAGGCCATGCTTCCTTTTCTTCGGCTAGTCAAGCCGGTTACGAATTCCTTGAGAGTCATATGGCAATTTCGGAGGGATAAATGTAGAAGGTTAATCCAAAAAACTTGAAAGGAAACCCGCAATTCGCAACCCACAATTGCGGAAGGATCATTGCAAAAGTTTATTTGCGGAATGATCATTGCGAAATACTAGTTACAGAATGATCATTGCGGAAGTCTATTTGCGGAAAGATAAATTTTTGAAGGATCATTGCGAAAGGCTATTTGCGGAAAGATAAATTTTTGAAGGATCATTGCGAAAGGCTATTTGCGGAATGATCATTGTAGAAATATAAATTTCGAAAAGATCATTGCAGAAAAATCATTACGGAAATATAATTGCGGAAAGACTAATAAACTTAGTATTAGAATTGTTGTGTAATTTAGATCTTCAAGCAATTAATCCTAAATAATATTTGGAGTAAAAGGATTATGAAGATACAAATTGAACAAAACAAACCACACAAGAAACAAATGAGTGTAGCTCAGGAATTTACAGTATCATTCACATTAATTAAATCTGGGGTTACAATAGTTTACATAGGAAGAATTTGAATGCATTATGGAGAAATTCAAATCTACGAACTGGATCTAACTGTACCTAACTGAATATCTAACTCATGGTGTCTCAATCAATATCAGAGACCAACAGATCAACTCCCAGATGTCCAACCAACTCATACAACCAGTGATAACTAGTTAACTCAGTGCAACTAAGGTGGTAGGTGTGAAAAGGCACCTACTCCACATGCATCCATGCATTATCCATGCATAACTAGCGCTAGCTAACTGATTGTGATGTAACTGAAAGTAACTAGAAGCTAACTAAGACTAACTAGTTCTAAATCCAACTAACTGAAGGAGGTTGGTGCCGAGACTCCCAGTGGATCCTAAAATATAGGGATTGGTCTAGGAGATTCCCAAACTGATGCATGCACATGCAGTAAGTGGCAGTTAGCCTCTAGCAGTGTTCGCCACACTCTAGTAACTAGTATATGTGGCCCCATTAGGCGAAGTGTACCCAATGGTACTAGTGGACCCAATTAATTAATTAAGTTTCCTAATTTAGGATAAATTAATCTAATAGATAGTTTTGACCAAGGGAGGATTAATAATCCTAATAACCCCCCTGAATCCTAAATTGGAAAACTGTGGGCCCTGGAAACAAGGCCATAAGTCACCCAAAATACAATCTAAAAGACATAATGCTTCTTAATAAAACCAAGGAAATAGGGGAAACCTCATGGGAACCCCCCCCCAGGTCAAAATTAGCAGAAATAAAATAGTGCAAGCTATCTTTAGAAGAAATAAGCTTCCTCCTTAGAAAAATAACTTGAGCAAAAACACTGCTCCAAATTTGCAGCTCTATGCAACAACATGGTCCATCTATGAACCTCTCAATGTACTTCTGAGTTGCTGACTCTGTTTGTCTCTTCTGGATGGTGAAGGTAGGGAATGATCAAGTTTCTACTTCTATGAGCCTTGTAGTTGATCATTCACCATCATCAAGTAGCACCGACCTGGAACTTTGCTGCACCATTCTGTAGAGAGAGAATATGTGAGAGATAGTGCAACATGTTCATTCTGATAGTGGGACCTTGTTCTTCTTCTATCTTCTGGATTTCCAGCACCACTTCTAGCCGCATCAAGGAGCTTTTGAGCCCATATGGGTTTAGGCTTTTGATTAGGAATGGATATTGGATCTGGATCTAGAATCTGTTGAGATTTAGTCTCAATAACATGATCATGCTAAATGTGATCTTCTTCATCTGAATCTGAAACCTGTAGCACATCATCATCATCAAAAATAGGTGGAGAAATAGTTATACCTTCCTATGCTAATGGAGGTGTGTCATACAACTGATCTTCTTCGAACTGGACACTCCTTTCAATGAAGCATCTTCTGGTTGCAACCTCCATTAGTTTGTAAGATTTTACATCTTCTGCATATCCCAATAGAATGCATTTGCTACTTTCGGCTTGAAGGCCTTTCTCTTGTCAAGTGGTATCCTGGCCCAAGCTTTGGAACCAAAAAATCTTAGGTGAGAGACATTGGGATTATACCCATGCATTACTTTGAATTGAGTGACCCCAACCACTAACTTGTGGGGCACCCTATTCTGCAAATATGAAGCACAGTTTACTGCTTCAACCCAAAGAGAAGGAGGTAGACGTTTAGAATGGAGAAGGCATGTTTCCATCTCTTTCAATGATACGGTCCTCCTCTCAGCTACACATTCTACTGTGGTGTGTATGGAATTGAGTGTTCCATTTGAATCCTATCTGATTCACAGAAATCCTGGAGGTCTCCTTTGATGTACTCTCCTCCTCCATAAGATCTTATAGAATTTATTTTCTTACTGAAACTGTTCTCAACCATAGCCTTTAAAACTTTAAAAGTCTCAAAAACTTCTGATTTTTGTTTCATGAATTAGACCCAATAGTACCTAGAACAATCATCAATAAAGGTGAGGAAATACCTGCAGCCATTAATGGACTTTGTGGGCATAGGTCCAGCTACATCACTATGTATCAAATCAAGTATAGAGTTAGCTCTATGTTCCTTCCCAACATCATACTTCTTTTCTGGATGCTTACCTACCAAGCAACTAACACATACTCCATTGGAAGTTTGGATGGAGGGAAAACCTTCAACCATTTTATCATTGTGGAGTTGCTGCAGATATTTGAAATTGAGATGACAAAATATCTCATGCTAAATCTTGTTGGTGTTGTTAGCATGGGACAATAAAGCTGTAGAAGGAGAGAAAGGTAAGAAATGTGAGAACTCATAAGCTTTAGTAGAGTGATTTGCAATACCTTTCGCTATGAGCTATCCAGTGGCTTTTTCTGTGATCTCAATAGTATTTGAATCGAAAGTAACTCTTTTGGGAGAGCCTTTATGTGTCATCTAATAAACATACAACAAGTTAGCTGCAAGGGAGGGCACATAGAGGACATTTTTGAACTCACCATGCTTCGCTCTGACTGAGCCCCTTCCTTCTGCCAGAATATGGGAATCATCTCCCATGTGAATATTAGGCCCCTTTTGACAGTGTAAGGGAGGAGAAGGATTCTTTGGAGGCAACCATGTGGTTGGAAGGTCTAGAATCAATTATGTATGTTGTAGATTGTGTAAGGCTAGCTTTCAAAGCATGACACATTTCATCATCTTCTGTCTGTGGTTCTTCATCAGGCTTCTTTGCTCTTCATGGGGGAGCAATGTTATGCTACTTGAGAAGAGCTGGCATTTCATCAAGTTGCTTCCTCATACAATAATATTAAAGATGGTAACCCTTTTCACAATAGGGACATAAATTCTTTTCAAACTTCTTCTTTTTCTTAGATTTGTAGGCTCCTTTGGAAGTTTGTTGATTATGTTTAGGCTTTGAATTATTTGCTTTTGGCTCCTTATTCTTTGATTTCCCCTTTGCTTGCGTTTTGGAAGATTCAGTAACTAGGAGAGATTGATCTTTGGAGGTCTTGATGAATCCCATTCGAATCAATTTCTCTTTCTCCTTGATTAAGGACTCATAAAAAGAATATAATGAAGGAATTTTCCAATCAGGGAAGCCCTCCCACATGGAATGAAATATAGAAACAAATACAAAATACTCAGAACTGAGTTTGCTGAGTATGGAAAGGACATTCTTCTCATCCTCCTACTCTATTCCGCATTGTTTGTATTGAAGTGCAAGAGATTTGAATTTAGTAAATAATTGCTCATTAGTCTCAAAACTACTAGGATGTAAGGCTACCAACTCATTCTCCAGGAGGTGTCCTCGAAGCTCATCTTGTTTTTCAAACAAGTCTTCAAGATTCTCCCAGGATTATTTGGGTGTCCTCAAACCTTCTAGGTGGAAGAGGATATCTCTGGATATATAAGTGCATAGATAATCGAATGCTTCATCTAAGCAGTTCAGAAACTTATCTCTTTCAACACGCTCAGGATGGGGCTTGACCTCCCTTCCAAGTACTACTGTATGGTAGCCATGCTTGTGCAAGGCCAACTTCATATCAATCCTCCAATCAAGATAATTGGAAGTTGTGAGGATCCGAGGAGTAGGAGATTGAGAATCCATAATTCTTCCAGCTGAGAGATCACAAAACTTCCCACAAGCTACGTAGCACCTATCAATTTTCAATGTAAAACAATAAAACATATGAACTAAGTTATAATCATGATTTCCTCTCAACATTAACATTTTTTTGGGGTCCTTCACGCCCTCTCCGCTGCTCTAAATAAATTTAGAGATAGAAAATCATCATAGGGGACTTCTCTGGAAACCCAACTGCTTCTAATGTTCAATGGGGAGAAACAAACATGAAACATGCCTAAGAAGGCTCTGATACCATATTAGAATTGTTGTGCAATTTAGATCTTCAAGCAATTAGTTCTGAATAATATTTGCAGTAAAAGGAGTATGAAGATACAAACTGAACAAAACAAACCAGACATGAAACAAATGAGTGTAGCTCAGGAATTTACAGTATCATTCACATTAATTAAATCCGGTGTTACAATAGTTTACAAAGGAAGAATTTGAATGCATTAGGGAGAAATTCAAATCTACGAATTGGATCTGAATGTACCTAACTGACTAGCTAACTCATGCTATCTCAGTGAATATCGGAGTCCAATAGATCAACTCCTAGATGTCCAACCAACTCATACAATCAGTAATAACTAGTTAACTCAATGCAATTGAGGTGGTAGGTGGGAAAAAGCGCCTACTCCACATACAACCATGCATTATCCATGCATAACTAGCGCTAGCTAACTGATTGGGATGTAACTAAAAGTAACTGGAAGCTAACTAAGACTAACTAGTTCCAACTCCAACTAACTGATGGAGGTTGGTGCCGAGACTCCTAGTGTCTCCTAAAATGTAAGGATTGGTCTAGGAGGCACCCAAACTGATGCATGCACACATAGCACATGCCAGTTAACCTCTAGCAGTGTTCCCCCCACACTAGTAACTAGTATATGCGGCCCCATTAGGACAAGTGGACCCAATGGTACTAGTAGACCCAATTAATTAATTAAGGTTCCTAAGTTAGGATAAATTAATCTAATATACATTTTTTACCAAGGGAGGATTAATAATCCTAACACTCAGAATTTCAGGACGAATAGATAAATGAATTGGAGCCTAATTTTCAGAGTTGAGTTCAATGATTGAGGAAAAGTTGAATGAACAAGTAAAGTTAAAAACGAGCAATGAACCTTCAAAGTTTAATAACGCCAAGTTACAGTTAATTGAAGAATAAGGTAATTTATTACAAAACATGACCTATAGGTTGAAGAACACATGATGATATTGTTCTCTTAGCAAACATCTACATTGCACAACCGGTCATGTAGTACTAAGGTATGTTTTAGTAACATAACAAAAACTATGACATATGTCTTTAGAAGCATGTAGGGACTTTAATGTTGTGTCTATAGATATCCATGTTATATCAAAAAAAAATTATATATGGATTTTTGAGGTGTGTGGCATTTAATATCTTGTGGCATATTAAATTCCTAATTCTCATGTTGACCCTCATTTTCTACATTTTAAGCATGAACTTATGTAGTTGAAATATCATTATGAGCCTCCAAAACATTATGTTCCATATCAAGTTCATTGGAGAAATTTGTTATATTGTATTCTCCCCTTATCTCACAATCTGATCGTCGAAGTGTTAGTGCTCTATTGAATGGGAAATGTGTAATGTCATACTTTGTTACATATAATCTTAAACAAGTATCCATATTTTAATCAAACTTGTCCTCTAACTTTGAATTCAAGAATGATAGTACTCTAAACATTCTCTCATCCTCCACCAATATCAAAATCATGGTTTGGCATAAATCAACTAATTTGAACTATTGTGACATGTTTTCTGTAGATATTGTCTTTCACCTAAAATAGTCCATAATTTGGTTGTTGCGCCATATTCTATAGGTTTCACCAAGGAATGATATTGATCTAACATTGTTCGAGCAAAACAAGAGTCTTGTTGATATGATTTTGATGAATCTAATATACCTCCAATCTCTTCTCTTTGTACCTTTTTCAATGTTCCAATATTGAGGGTATACCAAAGACATGGCCTCCAATAATTCATCTTGAGGATATTGTTCTCTTGTATATGATGATAGTGATTATGTAAATTGTATCATGTTATGTCTCACTGAAATCACAATATCATTGAATTGGTCTCTTGCCACATTACACTCATTGGTGGTTTGTCTCATCTTACCAAGATAATGAAAGGGAACCATATACCCATACACTACCATGCATAGTCTCCGTTTTTATCAAATTTCAAATATTTTTCAGTGTTTTATATATCAATGATAGTAGTCTAACAATTAAATGTTGGACCTATAAAAGGCTATGACATCATATAAAAATTATCCAATACAAGGCATTCCATTTTTGTTGCATTTGTGTACTATGCAATATACATTTTGTGACTTTGAGCCATTTTCACAAGGGCATTCATTTCACAAATCAAAGGAATAATTTCAACCAATGTTAATAATATCTCTATATTAATTAGTTGAAAGACAAGATCTTGATCTTTATTTATAGTGAATCGATGTTCATGCATCACTCCTACCAATTATTGGCACTCTGTAACAGCCCGATTTTGACCCCATGGTATTAAATTGCATATGATGTAAATATTGTATTTAATCATGGCATGGAGCCCAAGGATTTAGCGTTTATGTTTTGGCGATTAAAATCAATGCCGATGGTTTATGTGCTATCTAGGCACAATGTGTTTTGAGACATCATGTAAAATGCAAATTAATAAAAATACCACAACTAGCTACGTGCCACAACGTTAAAGAGATGGGGGCATGATTTCACAAGGAATAGGGAGGGGGAAATATTAAACCTTTGATTCTATGGGGAAAAGCCAAATGTCTAAGGGAAAACCCATAGAGTGGTCAACTGCCCTTTTTGCCTTTTATGCCTAGTCATCTAAATGGGTGAAGGTAGCTATTTCCTTGGGGCTTGGGAGGTGTGGGAAGCCGTTAATTCTAGCAGGGTCTTCAGTATTGGACCACATGCATGCCCAAGGGAATATTCACCCATTTTTCCCTCATGTGAAGGAGAGCAGTCGTATTCCTCATGCAGGGATGCAACAATTTCCTCACTCATGCAGGGGGTTTTTCCTCACGCAGTGGGAAGCTCGCAGAGCTCTCTTTCCCTCATGTTTGTGTTACTGTGGGTGTGTGATGCCTTCATGCATCCACACTTTTCTCTCCCTTGCGTCCTTGGAGCTGTTGTGCATTCCCCATTCACGTTTTTGCAATTTCCCATGTTTTTCCCATGGCTGGGAAGTGCTTTGGTGAACATTCAATGGTTGGGACCTTTGTTGGGCGTTTCAGTGTTGATTTCCACAGTGGGGAATTTCATTATTGTGATTGCACAATGAATGAAGAAAATACCCATGAATTTTGGGTGGTTGCTGAGGTCGTTTGGCCACGTGAAGCCCATAATCGTTTCTGAGTTCAAATCTATGAGATGGGGATTTGAGAGGGTCATTTTTCCCAATGTGAATCCATTGAATCATTGCTGAATTTGGGTTGATCACCCAAGGGGATGATTTTCCTCATTTGCCAAATCATTTTTGGTTGAACAACATTTCCTTCATACATAGCATGTGCATTTTGTTGTTGTGGGAATCCTTGTGATGACTTGGCAAAGTAAGTCCAATAAACCCATCTGTTAGATGGATTCCCGTGCTTAATTAACAACTTGGTTTGGATGGATAAGTCCAAGGAACCATTTGTTAATTGGTGGGTTGTGTGTTGGATGAAGAGTTTGGCTTGGCCGAGTAAGCCAAGGAACCCCATGCTATTGGCTTGTTTCCCTAATATCCTATGAAACCCTCTTATTCATTGGCTTAGCTAAACAGTCTATGAAACCCAAGTGTATGTTGGTTTGACTGTGGGCGTATAGTTTTGGCTATGTGTGAGCATGTTGTTCCCTAGTGCCTTGTGGAATCACACCCAGCTCTGGGGTGGCAGTGATGCTGAAAGATTGATGAGCACACTGGCCTATGGTTGGGTGGAACGTTGCAGCGATGTAGCTAGTTGGGGGCAACCTTATTTTCCAGATAAGTATTCTTGTGTATTTACTCTCTTCAATGAATTTTTTATGAATTGAAATGAACATGATGAATGCATGAATCAAATAAATGTGTTTGCTTCCGGTATATATTGCATTATGCATCTGTGTGTGTTTTATATTAATGCATTTTATTTTTATGTTTATGGTCATGGGGCTAGATTGCCCAGCTTGATAACAACAGTGTGTCGGTCACATCCTCTCCATTGTCGGTATGAGGAGTGGGGACGTGACTGTTATAGCAGATTTCACCACCCTAGGTGAATCACACTTTATATGGCCTTCCCCTGTCCCGCTGCAGACTCTTTAGACCCCATGGACCACATTTTATCCTTTGATGTTACCTTGATCATCCCTAAAACTATATAAAGAATGATATATGCGGCTTTTTACCCGATAACTGCATACATACGTGGATCTATCCCCGATAACCACGTACATCGGGATGTGTGCATAATCCAAATCCTTTTGGAGTTTTCCTTGACATGGATCCGACTCATTCAACTCCTGGCCTTCCATATGCCTTGAGATTGCTCGGATTCGACCCTTCATTATCCCTTGTGAAGCTATATAAGGAACCCCTTGGTACATTGAAGACATATATAGAGAGATTGAAGCAAAGAAACTATATTCCATTGTTGCTAGAATTTATACTTGAGTCTGCATCCCTTTGTCCCTTGGAGCACTGTTGTGTTCTTCCCAAGCTTGCCTTTTGCTAGGAAGCTTGCTATCGAGAGATGGAGGATTGAGGTGGTGGAGGCCCAAGTGGGGGATTCAGTTTCTCCGATTCGCAGACGTGCCGTCAGAGGTTGTATCTATCTTGTAATCTCTGATTTATATTAATAGAAACATCTTTTCCTGTCCATTGATGTGTATTTGATCGAACATTGTATCCATTGGAATATCTCAAATGCTTTTACATTATTGATGTTATATATGCTAGAATAGATCTAACACCATGATATATAGTATGCTTGTATTGTTTACTTGTTGTTGAGGCAGTATTATATCAATTCAAGCTGAAGATTGGAAAGCTCAATGGGGATCTACTTCAACCATCCGGAATAAGGTACGAGGTTTGATCCTTTAGTGTTAGACATTTGATTTCTATTGCATATTGGGAAATATGGCTTTCTAGAGTCAAGTCTGTCTGTTGTGGTACCCCAAGCCATAAGAATTTCTCTCCGTAACAGAATTGGCGACTCCGCTGGGGAATGTTCCTTGTTTTTATTTGGGGGTTTACGGGCACAATGGGCTTGATATTATTGACTTGCTCTCTATTTCTCCCTGTTTCTGTGTTGCATGTTATAGTATGTTCATCCATTGACACTCCCCTTTATTTGTTTGACCCTTGGCCTGCTTTTTACCACTGCCTTCTTTGTATGCACAGGTTTTTGGCCAAAAGTCGCGTATACACGCAGATTTTTTGCCAAAAGTCATGTATACACGCAGGTTTTTGGCCAAAATCCGCGTATACACTCAGGTTTTTGGCCAAAAGTCGCATATATACACAGTTGTTCTTTAAACAGTCGCGTACATCCTCCCTTTTGGTGAGTTTGATGTTGTGGGAAGTTGTTGGGTGGGTTGTGAGTGTGGTTGGGTCTTCCTTGGGTCTGATGTTGTCTGTTGGATGCTTCTTTTGTGACCAAAGACCGTTTTTTCATTGATTTTTCTTTGAAAGTAGTTTTAGTCATTTTTCCTTTTTGTTTTTCCATTAGTGCATTACTCTTTTGGTCTTGGTGTCTTGCTAGGATTGTCTTTTATACTTGCTACAAAGACTGAGGGTTTTAGATGACTTTTATTGCATTTTTCATTCTTTTATATTGAAAAATACAAAGTAGTTGCACTCTTAGTTGCATCTTAGATATGGATTTGAGGAGGTACTTGCATTGGATTGACCTGTTTGTACTGATCACAGGTATAACGCCTACAATGGCACATAGGTTAGGTTCAACACCGTTTGCATTTTGCATGACCTTATGACCATGTCACCATGACCTTAGGTATGAACCCACTCTATTATGTCACGAAACCTTCTTGCTGCTATAGAAGTGGCATGATATGAGTGGTAGAGCTTCACCTTACATGGGTACCCTAGTTAGCGCCTTATTTGTATTTGGTGCCCATGCTGATGTTTCCTCCTTTTAGGGTGTGGGAGTCCGTTGTATAGTACCGCCATGACATTTCACAAGAGCCTCATACTCCTCTTGATCTTATGCTGGCCTTTTTCCCTCCGGACTCCCCTTGTGTCAAGTTGTGAATGCATTATCATGAGCTTTGCCTGCCTTATTAAGCTTTATGCCGGCTCCTCTGACATTGCATTTCAACCATATAGCCCGAGCTCGTCTCATGTCTAGCCATGCAGAGCCATCTTTTATATCCTTCACAACTTGATATCCCTTTTTACCGGGAGGGGGTTTTCCCCCGAGTGTCGATATCCTACACATGTATCCTTGCATTGAGCATAGGTATGTTCCACTGCTTGGAACTAGTTTGTTTGCCCTTATGACACTCGTCTCCTCCTAGTTTGTAACTATAAAGCTAGTTTATTCTTTTTTCAATATTTTCAAATAACTGAAAAAGTCCAAAAAACTAAAAAAACTAAAAAGCTGGACATGGAAAGATGTTACCTTTGGCAGCTGTCGAGTCGTGTCGCCTTCGAACAGAGCAATGTATATCACATCCATTGGTTGGGTTATAGTTTGACTTTAGGAGCTGTACTCGTTTATCTGAGTTTATCTCCATCGACTGGTTAAGCTTCCAGTCCCTATGGAGCCTCTGTTGATGCCTCCTGTGTCACAGAGATGTCGCAGTTTGCATATCAAGTCTATGCTTCCTTCATTCAGTCACCATACACCATTATGCTCTTGTTCGAAGGAAGTTGAAACCTGTGTCGGCCATTCCTCAGTTATCTTGACTTTGCATGTCGGCCATTCCCGATACAGTTACTAGTTCATGCACCTTATGATCGAGTCCTTCCACATTAGACAGCTTTGCTGAGTACCTCATGTTGGATGATGGGGGATGCCTTAATGCCCTCCTTCTAGCGGATTTCATCCCATCGACTTCAGATCATTTATTCTGGGATTGGAGTCTAGAGTCCTTTTGAGTGCCTTGAGACTTGCAGTCATCAGTGGCAGGTTCTCTCGCCATCGACAGTTTCTTGGGAATACATCAATGTCCCCTGATCGATGGATTCTCTCGAGTGTTCGAACTCAACACATCTATTCACACTTGTTAGTTTGCACTCTAGTACCTTGATTCCCATTTTCATTATCGGTGGGTAATCTCACGTCTGTTAACGGTATACATCAATGACCGGTAATCAGACGATGGACTACTTTGTTCAAACTCGACACCTCTATTCGCATAGTAGGACATGTACTCGTAGCAGTTTGTGTAGAAGACTTTCCAGATTGGTTGCATCTTTTATATGCTACCTCCTTGATCGTGCCGGTGTTCATGAGATTTCAACTCTCGTGACTTGATACCAGTATATGTTAGACATTTCCAGCCATTATGGAGATCTTGATCTAGTGTATATCTTCAGCCATTTTGGAGATCATGATCCTTTGTATATTGTATATCTTCATCCTGGAGATTCTGATCTATGTATATTGTACGTGGCGATGACCACGTATGTGATATCATGTATTATGCCTATTCATGGCCATTGTACTCTTATGTATCCGAGACTGCTATAAGTACTTGCAGTTATATGCAGAGTTGTATCATGGTACTATGCTGATTGGGTGGCTGGTCTTCCATTTGGGATCCTTCATCACTCCACTTATGGGATGGACTTATAATGTATTTCGGCCATCGTATGACCCCTTTTACCTCACACATTAGGGGGCATCTGTTATAGCAGATTTCACCACCCTAGGTGAATCACACTTTATATGGCCTTCCCTTGTCCCGCTGTAGACTCTTTAGACCCCATGGACCACATTTTATCCTTTTATGTTACCTTGATCATCCCTAAAAACTATATAAAGCATGATATACGCGGCTTTTTACTCGATAACCGTGTACATACGCGGATCTATCCCCGATAACTGCGTACATCGGGATGTGTGCATAATCCAAATCCTTTTGGAGTTTTCCTTAACATGGATCCGACTCATTCGATTCCTGGCCTTCCATATGCCTTGAGATCGCTTGGATTCGACCCTTCATTATCCCTTGTGAAGCTATATAAGGAACCCCTTGGTACATTGAAGACATATATAAAGATATTGAAGCAAAGAAACTATAGTCCATTGTTGCCAGAATTTATACTTGAGTCTGCATCCCTTTGTCCCTTGGAGCACTGTTGTGTTCTTCCCAAGCTTGCCTTTTGCTAGTAAGCTTGCTATCGAGAGATGGACGATTGAGGTGGTGGAGGCCCAAGTGGGGGATTCAGTTTCTTTGATTCGCAGACGTGCCGTCAGAGGTTGTATCTATCTTGTAATCTCTGATTTATATTAACAGAAACATCTTTTCCTGTCCAATGATGTGTATTTGATCAAATATTCTATCCATTGGAATATCTCAAATGCTTTTACATTATTGATGTTATATATGCTAGAATATATCTAACACCATGATATATAGTATGCTTGTATTGTTTACTTGTTGTTGAGGCAGTATTATATCAATTCAAGCTGAAGATTGGAAAGCTCAACGGGGATCTACTTCAACCGTCCGGAATAAGGTACGAGGTTTGATCCTTTAGTGTTAGACATTTTATTTCTATTGCATATTGGGAAAGATGGCTTTCTGGAGTCAAGTCTGTCTGTTGTGGTACCCCAAGCCATAGGAATTTCTCTCCGTAACAGTGACATACTCACTAAATAGTCATCGAGTGTAATGTCCCAGACGCAGCTAAGGCCATAGGCACTAGGAAGCCTAGGGAAAAGGGCTAAGACCGATATAACCCAATGAATTAAGGTGATCGAAGGTTAGGCCAACAAGCCATACAAACAATAAATTAAATTTTCTTAGCCATTTGAAAATTAAAAACATGAAATTACTCAAGTCTAACATTCCCTCGGATATTAGTTCTATTATGTATGTGTTTATTGGTGTGGTGTACTGGTAAGTAATAACAACAATAAGGACACATCCATAGGATACCATCTACAATCCACATAACCATGGTAAGAACAAAGACATAGGCTGCCATCTACAACCTTCAAAATCAGATCCCATCGTTATCCCCTACATCCATCTTTTACTAGTAAAAATCAGCCATTATAGTTGCTTTCCCTCCAGGCATCAATCACTAATACTAATCACATATATGGATGTTAACTAAAACCATCCAACACTAATAGCACACATTTTTATCATTGTTATTTACAACCATCCAACACTAATACAACACTTTTTTTTCATTGCTATTTACAACCATCTAAATGCATAATAAATCAAATCTCATGGTTTCCATCTACAACCATTCGAATCATAAGAAAGAAGAGAAAGGATGGCTGCCACCTACGGTCATTCGAATCGTGAGAAAGAAGAGAAAGGATGGTTTCCACATACTACCATTCAAATCATGAGAAAGAAGAGGAGAGATCGAAGAGAAGATTCATAGCAATCCATATTTACAAAGTATGAAGGCCATCCTTCTTGCATACAACTCTTGACATACAATATATGAACATAAATATGATACAAATCAACCTCCATGTGCACATATTTATAATTAATTAACATTAATACGCATATGGGAAAATACTTATCTTCAAAAAGGGAAACTAGCTCCATCATGACAAATTTCCACCCAACCATAGACACAATCAAGTCAAATATCACTTGAACAGGTCCACCCCGAGTTTAGGCTAGGGATCCACTAACAAAGGCACACCCAGTCTAGCAATTTTCTCAGAACTCCTCTTTCAAGAAACCACAATTCTTCCAATTGTACTTTCATGGCTGTCTCCATTTCCTATGGGATGTGACTCTCTTCACCTAACACGTCCCTCGAGATATCACCACCACACTTCTCAGTTTCGTGTGTGAGAACCTGGAATAGTAGAGTGAACTCAAGGAATCAAGGGAATCATCTTACTAGATTAACTCTCTCATAATATCCCGCAACAAACACTAAGTCTCCACACAATATCAGTATTGTCAACACTCACAACACAACAAGATAGCACAAGTCAAGTGATCTGTCATGTCCCCGACCCTCCGATCGGCGAAGAGGACACGACGAACACCACATACAGCCGGGCAAACAACCCCATGAACATAGACAAATATCAATGCTGAAAATTAGAAGCTTAACATGATCCATGCAGGATGCATAACTCATCATGCAAGAATCCATAATTCATCAACATACAGCGGAAGCAAACACATACATTTCCAGCATTCAGCATTTTCATCATAATTCATTAAACGTCAATATAATTGCAGAGATGGGATAACATGGGATAACAACACTTATCTTTTGATGAAGAATTCACCCCACAACCAGCTACGTCGCTGCAACGTTCCACCCAACCATAGGCCAGCGTGCTCATCAATCTCTCAGCAGTGCTGCCACCCCCGAGCTGGGCATGATTCCTCCAAGGAATAAGGGAACAAGCAGGCTTACACATAGCCAAGGGACACAATCAGCCAAACCAGCACCGTTGGGTTTATCAGGCCATCAACAGATTGGCCAAGCCAGCATAGTCCAAAGACCAACCACTGCATACACGCAGCAAAACAATCCCTTCACAGCCCTGTGAAGAAGGCAAAACAACCGGGGACAGTCCCAAACAAACGATGAGCACAGCTCAAACCCACAAGGCAACATAGAGTTGTTCTTGGCCCTAACATGGCCAAAACAACTCAGCTGCAACCCAAAAGTAGGGTACTTCAGCAGCCACAAACATACAACGAATGATAGCAGCAATCCATAGTCCCAAAACAGGGAAAACTCAGCCAACAGTCGTGGAAATCAAACGCAGACCACAGCAGAAAGCGGCTCACTACAAATACACAGTGGCCCAAAACGTAATTGGATGCCACAGCCAACAAAAATGCAGGCAACCAACACGACCATACCAGTTGGTGAGAAGAACATATAGCTGAAAAACGTGGAGGGAAATGAATAGGCCACGGCTCTATGTGAGTCCAAACTAGGACAAATCCTGCACGTGAGAATAAACATGACTCCCCTCCCATGTGAGGAAAATGAATAGACCACGGCTCTATGTGAGGAGATGAACCAATAGTGAACCAACCAGCGCGTGAGAGAAAAATGAGTCGACCTCCTGCTGCGCGCGTCCCTACGTTGGGAGTGAACAGGCGGGAGGAAGCCGAACCTTCTCTGCGTGTGAGGGTGGATAGACCATCGAGAGACTGGCATCATGGAGAAGATGGAGACCCAGCGTGGAGAGAATGGTATGTTCGCGGGAGTGATGAGAACGAATGGAATGCAGTCATGGGTGGAGTGGGCGCGTGGGCAAGGGCTGACAGCCTACCACACCCACCACCATAACTGCCCCAACAACCAAAACCAAGACATTGAAGAGGTTGGAGAGGTTGGGTGAGACAAGAAAGGTGGCAAACAACAAGGTGGTAAAACATGGGTTTTCCCCCCCATAGGCTAAGGTTTGACATCCCCCACACTTTATCGTTTGGAATCATGCCCTTTTCATTCAACGTTGCACTGCCGTAGCTGGTTGTGGTTTATTTTATTTGATGTGCGTATTTACATGATGTCAAATTATAAGGTGTCGGATAGCACGACATACCATCGGCAACTATCCCCTTTGCCGAACATACACAACCAAATCGATGGTGGGGCTTTTGCCTTTAGCTCCTCACCATGATTAATTACATTATATACATCATGTAAACGGGGTCAAAACCGGGATGTTGCATGATCCAAAGCTCAGAATTAGCTTCAGCAAGGAGAAAGCATATGAATTTATAGCACAATGAGACCAAATCTAACCCAAGGGAATCAAATACAATTAGAGAGGGGTAAGGTTAGGATTCATCATGGAGACTTAACTCAAATTAGTGGAGTGGTGGCCTAGTTAGGAGATTCCCTTCCTAGATTAACACCATGAGAAGGAGTTACCAAAAACCAAGGAGTGGAGGCCAAGAATATATTGAGGGCGCACTAGTCATGGAGGTGAAAGAGTGGGTCCAATAGGACCATAAATAACTTGTAATAAAAAAATAGGGAGCATCTCCATGAATAGATGAGTGGGGTGCATTTTTGGAGGTGGTGGCTAAATTCTATCTTGTGAAAGATAAAATCTAGCTTATAGCTCCTAGAACCTTATAGGGAGAGGGCATCTTAGTGCAAGTGGGGCCCACAAAAGAGTATCTCTCATCCAATAAGTGTGCATTAGGAAAGGGGGGGATGTAAAGGCAGGAATAAGGTGCAATAGTAACTTCATAGGCCAAAATAATAAAAAATAAGGTTCGTTGTACAATGTTTGGGTGACTAATAACTTTAAAAGTTACCAAGGTGCCAATATGAACTAGGTTGAACAAAAATAAGTTATTTAAAGTGCTAGGAATGTGGCCATTCCCCCTCACACTATGGATTCCATGGCCTCCCATACTCTTTTAGTTGTCTTTGTTGGGCCTGCTATTTATTTAATTTAACAACAACAACAATATTAATAATTGCAAAGTCCATAGTCATATTAACAAAAAAACACTCATAATTCTAGGGCTTAATTTCTAGGGTATTACATTGAGATGGTCCATTCAATGAGATCCATTTTATATCAACATCCTTTCATATATTTTTTCCATCTATTACACCATCAACAAATTGTTGAATCTTTGTAGGCCGCCCGGGACTACGACAAAAGTATGCATGAGTCTCACGTACAAGTTCCTCAACTTTTGAAGCCAATGGAAACCCACTTACTATTTTAAATGCAAGATTCATCGTATGAGCTATAAAATGAATACTAATCATAAATAGTGAAACTAATAGTTGCATCTTGATACAAAGGCCATTCCTTTGTCCTTGCATGATTGATGATCCATCTGCTCCAACACATACCAACCTTTTTATGATCATTAAATCAGCCACACCAGCAATTTCCTTCAAGCCTTAATAACAAATTCGTAAATATTTTAAGTTCTGAATATTTCTGCATTTTATGATTCGCAAGTAGATATGAATGCCTAATGTGATCAATAATTGTATAAATAATCGTGCATATCCATGAATTATTATCAACAACTATAAATTCATCCAAAGATAGTGAAAAATAACTAGCATTTGTAATATTCTCTTTCAAATCATCATTCTCTACTTGAGCTTGATATATTTCCCATTCCCAACCACTTGTTACAAACCAACGAGAATATGGAAAATTCCATACTTCAAGAAAATATTTAAAGTTCTTATAATCTGGATAATCTATCATAGGACGACCTTTAGATAAGATGTGAAATACGATGCTTAATTGCATCATTTTGGATAACAAATCGCTTTCCATTGTGATGGTCCCTCCACTTGCCTCAAGTTTACTCTTACTTATTAGGTATTTATTATATTCATATTGATATTGGACATGTCAACATTCTTCAGAATATTTCCATTTGGTAATAGATTTCACCTTGTCATTTACAATTTCCTTAGTCTACACATTTCCTGCATATGTCTCTATTGTATCTAACTTCATTTCCAATTTTACTACCTTGCTAAGTTTCCAACTACATACAATGCATTTAACTTCTCGTGAAGCCTCTTTATCATTTGTTGGAGATATTAGTTCAATAAAAGTAAATTGAGACCCATTCCAGTTGGAATTGTCTCCCTATATACCATTTCCTTTTTTACCTTTTTGTGATTGTGAATGATTTATTTCGATTTCCAAGGAAACAACTTCAACATTGTCATTACCAATTTCTTGTTGAATTGCAATTATATCACCTTGACCACTAGAGGAACCCATTATATGGATATTAGATGCATTCTCATAAGAGTTGACATATTTCTCATTAATGGGTTGCTCACAAGATCTTTAATCATGAAGAGAAGGTGGATTCTTGGACCAAGCCTTTTGAAAGTAAGATAATACATCCCTTTGTTTGACGCTTTATTTCCACGACCATTGTTTGACATCTCACTGAATATTCCATAGTTAAAATATGAAATCTATATAGAAACCCAAAGTGACACCCGCATGAGAAAACATATATATAATTAGTACAATTTGTAATCTATCCATGATGACATGAATAATGATCACATGAACAAACATTCTCATTTTAACTAGAAAACAATCTAAAAAAATAACTATAAATATGTAGTTATCAAAAAATAACAAAGGATAAAATAATGAAAGCTTGAGGATCTAATGCCTTTGTTTCTATACAAGTGCAACTAATATACAACACAAACTATCTTAACAAATAACATATCCTATAAAAAACATGTTTGTCAATTTAAAATATATAATAAAAAATGTAGCACCCATTCATTTGCAAAATACTAGGCTCAAATTAATACTATCACAACCACACACGAACATATGAAACAAATAACATAACGCCATATACTAGAAACTATCCTAATTGTTTTAACAATGAGCACGTATAATTCCAAACAACCACACCCCCACACACTACACCTTGGAAAATAAAAATGAATCATTTATCTAGTTCAACCTCTTGAACCTAGTTTTTAACAAAATGATGGAAGTCGAGATGGAAAAATCCAAACCATTGACATACAAACATCATTAATTATGTCTCAAGAATCCACACTCAAACATTGAAATGGAAGAGCTTAAAAATGAAACCTTACCATCACAAAGAAACAATCGAATATCAACAATTAGAACCCAACCTGCTAAACACCATTGCAATGAGGCCAAAGAGCACACTATGCAAGCTACATGTGTTGCACTGTCCTTATGAGGAATAGGTTGACCACCAACCCACCCATATAGAGATGGAAACACAATTGTAGTCACAACATGAGTCAATATAGATCCATGGACTAGGGTGGCAATCCCTCTTCCTTAAACAACAATCCAAACAAACAAGACAAAGGATGATTGGAGACTAATAAGGAAATTACTACAAAAAATGCTATTTGGTCTTTATATACCCATAATTTCATACAAACTATTGTAGTAAGAGGGTTTGTAAGGTTACCAACAATACATACTTATAACATAGAAGTAATCGCATGATTATAACCCTAATATACACAAGAGTAAGTGGGCCATTTCTAACTCAAATTTATCATAATGCAAGAATAAAGTATAGAAGATCTAAGAATTGGTATCCATTCTTCTAGCTCACCAACATATTTATACTTTCTACAAACAATTAGTTAGTTACAATTGATGGGTCAGTCGTCTAACTAAACGACTAATATGACTTGACCATAGTTGGTTGGAGGACCTAGTTGTCCAGTCGACTAGGATCCTCTAACGTCTACCCCACCAAAAAAATTCTTCTTTGTCCTGAAGAGACAAAAAAGGGGTACAAAGAAAAAATCTTTTGTTAAAACTAGTGTACAAGTGGATTGGCTAGGTACGCTAGAATATTTGACAATGGAACTGGAAGAGGAGGCAAGTCGAGACTGAAAATATTTCCATTCATGGAGAGTTGTCTAGATGCTTATACTTACTGTAATTAGATTGGTTAGCTTAGTGATATTTTCTATGAGGGAGTTCTACTTGATGTTTTATAAGTTTGACCCAAGAAGCAGTTGTTGATTGTTGGCATCGACAAGCAACTTATTCATCTGGGAAACCAGGTTGTCGACATCTTTTTGTAATGGCTGTGCATACTTGGACCACTTCTTAGCTTTGTTCTACGGCTACCTTAACTTGTTATGTTCTAACTCAATTTGTTGTTCAAGTTTTGGTATAGTGGCATGATCAACATATGATTTCTATTGAGATATGAGTGCTTTATTTTTCTGAATTGTACTCATATCCACAAAAACTAGACCATAGTGCAAGTACCAGATGTGCAATACAGTGGACAATCATTTGGATAACAAGTTATATTTTTGGAATTTATTATGCATGCTTAGAAATAATTTGTTCTGCTCTATAAATAATGTTGGTGTATGTTGCTTATCCTCGTAGATCTTTTGGGCTAAGAATTCTTTTAGGAGTGTTTTCAAGGACCCAAAAATGGCTCAATATTTGGTTGAGAGGATTTTTGGTCAGTGGCCTAAATAGTGCTGGTGTTACTTGTCTCAACATGCTATCACAACTTTCCAAAACTTCAAGATGTTGGTATTCAATAACATCTAGCTTATTTTTATCCTTAGACCATATTTTCTTTCCTTATTTAAGTATATTCTGCATAAGAATTTCTATATATTTTCCTTTCGCATATGTCATAGATTGGACTGAGACTTGTGCATGCTTCTGCTTTTTATTTTTCTTAGAATCCTTCTCACCTTGTGTCTGACTAGACTGCATATCATCTATCAAACAAGCAGGTTCCATTAAGGTTTTTGGCATAGGGATAGTTGAAGGTATAATTTTTGAGGTCGACGTGGCCAATGCAAGAATGGTCGAATCATGTGTGTTTGTTGTAATTTTTGACTCAAGTGCAGATGAAGATGGTATAGGTAAAGGTGTTATAGCAAAAATTACCACTTCTCCATCCATGACGAAACTTACATGTTTTGGTCGCATGACGCCACTTGCATGATGACACTACATGAACTTATTATCGCTCACCCAAAGGGAATTTAGTGGACTGAAAAATCCATAGAAAAATCCTAAAAACCCTCTCATGAAAACCAAATCATCTCCTGAAAACCATTAGAAAAATCCTAAAAATTGCATTTTTATGAAAAATGCAAGTTGCTAGTGTTCTACTAGCGTTTTTGACCTTGCACATGCTTGTTGCTAGTGCTCCACTAGCCTATTATACGCTACTTTCATTTGGTCCACTAGCATGTACCTAAAAAATGGTAAAAAATTATGAAAAATCTCGAAATTAGGTAGTTTGGGTGGTTTTGGAACTGCCTCCTCGATTGTAACTGCTCCCTCCTCAACCCTATCTCTTCCATTTTCTATATAAGAGAGGGAAAGGGGACCGTGAAAGAGAATTAGGCTACAATATTATTATCCTAGGAGAATTTGGACTCTCATCCCCCTCACATATTCCCTAGTTTCCATCTACCCTTGCTGCAAAGATTTGAGGTTGGGATTCCTGGAGGAGAGAAGCATGTGATCCATTTTGAAGGTTTCATGAGGCTCCTTGAATTATGAGAAGGTATATTTTGTACTTATTTCATATTAATAAATATTTGACATTCTTCCCTTTCCAAATCACTGTGTATGTCTCATATTTTGATTATATGTTGATGCTTATGAGATCATGGTTTCATGTTCTTTTGAATATCCATATGGTGAAGTTTCCATCCTAGAATAGATGCAACTGAAATCATAGCTCTAATAGTGGTGTACTTGGCCAATTCCTTCTTTCTATGAGAAACCTCATGAAAAAAATTTAGCTTTATATCCATCAAGAAGTTACTATGGACTTCCCTTTAGGTTTAGGAACAACTTTTGAAACACCATTCTTCATAATAGATCTGTATTCCTCTACCATTGCATATTTCCATACTTGTTTCTTAGCAGCTTCATCATAGGTGGAAGGTTGTGAATCACTGATGTGACTTATCTATGCAACATACCTTGAATACATTTCAAGTATCTTTCTCTCTTTGGATGTGGCTTGCAGTGCTCCATGTTTTTTTTGCATATTCTAGAATGTCTCGACACTATGTAGATCTCCTCTTGGCAGGAGGTAATTCATCAAGTGATATTTCAACTAGTTCTATTGGTTCTTTAGGAGCTATCAAATATGAGTACTATTCTAGCTTCTCCCTCTCAACATTTGAATGGGGAGAGTTAGAATTTGGGTCCTCCATCATGGTCTTCTCATGCTCCTCCGTGCGTGAATCACACTGAATCTCTTTAGTGCACTTGAACACATCCTCTTCATGGAATGTCACATCTCTGCTGAATTCAATGTGTCTTTCTCTTGATACATAAATTATGTATGCTTTGGATGATTTTCTATAACCAACAAATATTCCTTTATTTCTGAATGGCTCCATCTCTGTCCTCTTTTCTTTTGGCACATGTATGTATACAGGACAACCAAAGATCCTCAAGTGTGAAACATATGTTTTTTCACCAGTGAATACTTCTTCAAGAGTCTTCTCTTCCATAATAGCATGAGGGATTCTATTATGGATATATACGGTTGTATGGGTGGCTTCTGAACATAAGGAAGTAGATGTATCTTGATCATGCATCATGTCTTCTGCAACCTCACATATGGTTTTTTTTCTCCTTTCTGTAATCCCATTTTGTTGGGGGTTGTAAGGTATAGTCAACTGTATTTTTATTCTTGCATCACTACAGAACTTAGTAAATGCATGTGACTGAAACTATCCTCCATTATCATATCTCAAAGCAGGGACATGCTTTCTAGTATAATTCTCAACTAGGGCTTTGAACTCTTGAAACTTGCGGAAGGTTTCACTTTTAGCCTTTACGAAATAAATCCATGACTTTCAAGAGAAGTCATCTATGAACAAAACATAATATAAATAACCACTTAAGGAGGGTGATGAAATTGGACCACATATATTAGAATGAATTAAGTCTAATGAATTAGGGTGTTACCCTTCATCCTAACATCAAAGGGGAAGTCTAAGGTCACTAATTTTATGGTAAGAGGTCAAATAGAGGTCATCAAGAATGAGGCATGGTGAATTGGAAGTTTATTGTTATGATGTGATTGGTCACATGTGAAATATTTATTTATCATAAGTTCTAGAGAAAGGGACATTGCATAGTGTTCTTTTTTTTTTTTTTAACCAAATTGTAAATGAGATAAGTGTAAGAGGGGGTACCTCAAACTAGGAATAAATTTAACTTGCAAAGAAATGGTCAAAACAATGTAGCTCTTAGGTAGAGGTATGTGTTGGGAAATAACATTAAGTTACCTAACTTGATGTTGTAAGGATTTGTTGATAGTGGAATTAGCCACTCTAATATTTGACAAATTTGTTTTACATGTTATAGGCCATTGAAGACAAATATGAATACACCAATTATATGCATGATTCCAAACTAACAAAAGGAAGAATAATTCAACAAGAGGAAATTATTTTGGTCTTATGGTATTTGGGGCAAATATTAAATTTTGTATAAAGTAATTTAGCATATGGTTGTAATCCTATTCAAGCAAGCATTTGTACCCATGGTTCGAAAATGTTGCATTAGACTCATGGTCCAATATTCAACAATGGTTATGTGGCATTAGACTCACAATTGGAAGTTTGATGTTCATTGTTGAGTTTTTTTTAAGGCGAGGTTGTTGTTTGTTAACACTTGTGTGTTTGGTGAGACATTCGCTACTTGTAGAGTGTTAACAATGTTTATACCATATGAGAAATTCTTTAATTTATGAAAATGTAATTTAGTAATTATTCAATTTATGAAAATATGAACTGATTGTCATTCATTCACTTGGACAATCGCTCCCATACCACTCTCCTATTGATTGAATCAACTTTAAAAAGAGAGTAAGGAAATCCATCAAGCCTCTCTTATAATATTTCATATAAATTCAATTATATACAAACAACAATAAAGATAAATGGGTCCATTTAATTGTTTTGTTTGTAAAAGAAAAATTGAGAAATTGTTAAATTTATGACAATGTAATTTGGTTATCTCCATTGATGTGTACAACCATTCACTAAGAATTCTCTGTAATTTATGTTGATTAATTTTCCGGTGGAAAATAAAAAAATGAAAAATTTATCGTAAATTCAATTATGTAAACTTTTCAAAAAGGAAAATGAGGAATGATTATTTTTTTAATAACTGAAAGAAATTGAGTTAATTGATAAAAACAAAGTGAGATTTTTTTGAAATTTTATCGTAAATTCAATTATGCAGACTTATCAAAAATAAAAATGAACAGTTGTTGCGGATGGATGTTTCCACAGTGTTCAATGATTGTGTGCAAGCTCATTGATCCAAAGTGATATTTAAAAAAAAATGTATTTTGGTTTTTTATAACCATTGATTGAATGCATATGAAATATTTTATTGTAGGTTTGTGTGATTGGAGAATTTTTAGATTGATTTAATTGAAGAATTTTTGGATTTTGTTTCCAACAGGTTAATTAACACATTTCTTTTTATCCATAAGTTGAAAAATACTTAGACCTTTTGGTGGATTGGAAAAGCCACTTTCCTCCTATCCATAGACCTTGGAAGGTTTTGAAATTTAAGCTCATATGTACTAGTTTAACGTGGTGGTTAAGACTCAACATCCATTGTTGTACAAGTAAATGAAAGACAACCGAATAACATTTCCATAAATTAAAACAAATTTCCACTAAGTTTGAAAATCAATTAAATAAACCCTAATAACTAATTAAATAAGCCCATTTTTATTTATTGTATATTTGTATCATTATAAGTGAATGATAACCAAATTACATTTCCATAAATTAAAATTTTTTCCACTTAGTTTGAATGATTGAATTTACATAAAATATTATAAATTTGAAATGATGAAAACTTAATTTTGTTTTCATAAATCAAAGAATTTCTCCACTTTTCTGTATTTCAAATCAAATCAATTTACAAAGGTTTCTCTTTTTCTTTTTTTTAATCAAATACATGAACTCAATTTTCTTTATTTCACTTTTTCAAATCAAATCAATCTACACATTTCTTTCTTTCTCTTTTTTTAATTAAACAAATAAGTCATTTTTCATTATTTCACTCATGTACTATTAAATTTATTTAATAGTTTCTCCACCTTCTCTATTTCAAATCAATCTACACATTTCTCTATTTTTTCAAACAAATGGCTCATTTCTCATTATTTCACTTATGTACTATTAAATTTATTTAATAGTTTTTCCACTTTCTCTTTTTTAAATCAATTTAATTTTCACAAGTTTATCCTTTTGTTTTTCCTATTCAAATAAATGAAATCATTTCTCTTTATTTTACTTTTTTAAATCAAATCAATCTACACCTTTCTCTCTTTTCTAATCAAACAAATGGCTCATTTCTCTTTATTTCACTCATATACTATTAAGTTAATTTAAACTAATGTAAGAGTAACTTAATAGAAATTAAAATATTCTCCTACTTTATCTCTTTTCCAAGTCTAGTCAATAGCCCCACTTCTCTTTTGATTTTATTCATATTCCCAAAAAATTGCCTACTCTCTTTACCCACTAAAGTTAATGGACCCATTTCTCTCTTTGTATAGACTCATCTGCCATGTAACTTTGCATCTCCACCCTTAGGCTTCTCATGGTGGCTGCCAAATCTGGGGGAGTATCTTGAAACCTCCTCCCATTAGAATCTGGCTCAGCATTTCCAACTTGGACATTTTCCCCCATAGCATCTTCCTCGTACTCATTGGGGTTCTGTGCATCATTCATGATGTAGGTTCTCATGGCTGAACTAAAACGCAACTTTACTAATCTGCACTATGTGGAATGTTGCCTTTGAAGGTGACTATGATTTTGTAAAATGTGTTAATAAAAACAACTGTTAGTTGCATAACATTCAAAAGAATTTATACATTACTTACCTGCATTGGAAACACCATACATTGACAACTTTGTCAAATCATAGAATTTTCTTTCACAACAACGACTGTCTTGTAGGGACAATTTTTTTTTTGTAAATATTTCAATTTCGTGCAATCTGGCGCATAAACATGCTGCCATTTTCCCATCTTTCTTGCCCCTATAGATCTCTCTGAAAACCTACCAAAAATCCTTGTTTTGGTGCAATTTTCAGTTTTCCTCCGATCGACGAAACTCAGTCGATGTATTGGCTCCAAGTTCCTTTTCCTTCTAAAGTGTCAACGAACTTTCCCAATTTTTCCCGATACGCATCAGCAAACTTCACCTGATTCCTTCCGACGTCTCCTTCTACTGCGTCGCAAAATTTTCAACTTTCACCTGCTGGGTTGGAAAATTTTTCAACTTTCACTCGCTCCGTCGTAAAAGTTTTAGACTTTCACCTGCTGTAGGTCTTCCACTGTAGCAGAAAAATTTCCAACTTTCTTCCATTTGGAAACTTGCCAAAACTATCGCCGTTGTGGAAAATTTTTGAAGTTTCTTCCACCGTCAAACTGACCAACCCTTCCGCCTTTGCAGATTTTTTTTTGATTTTCTACCAGACGCGTTGCAGCTGAAATTCCCAAATTTTTTCGATGTGCATTGACATAATTCATCTGGCGTATCGGCAAATTTCTCTGATTTCAATACTTAGAAAAAAATTTCGAATTTTTTTTCTTTTCTTCCTGTTGGCTCGACTTAGCCGACACACATCGACTCACATCTTCACTCCCTGTCAACATGCATTGGCTTACTTCGGCAAAAACAACCGACATGCCCATACATAGAAAATTTTCAAAAAAATTTCATCTTTTCTTCTACTGTCAGTGGAAATCTCGGCTTCCACCCGACGTGTATCGACTCACATCAACTAATCCCTGCCGACATGCATCGGCCCCACTTCAACTAACTGAGTCGACATAGGAAAATCCCACACTTAGAAAAATTTTAGAATTTTTTTTGTCTGCTTCTTTTCCTTCTGTTGAACACGGAGGTTGATTCCTCCTCTGTCAGCTATTCTTCATGGCCCATTAAGGCCCAAAACTGCAACATCAGCTCTGATACCACACTGTCCCCTCCCCTCCCCTCCACCAGAGAGAGAACGTGACCATGGTACTGTCAAGACTGTGCAGTCTAAGCCCCATGAACGTAATATAAAATGCATTGAACTTAAAAACATACACAGATGCATACAATTGCAATTATACAATGGAAGAAATTCATTTCATTCAAGCATTCAACACATTATACATGTTCATCATATTTCATCAAGCAAATACAAATGAAGAGACTAACACAAGAAATGCTTATCTTGAAATAAGCTTGTGTCGCAACCAGGTACGTCGCTGTAATGTTCCACCCAACCATAGGCCAACGTGCTCATTAACCTCTCAACAACACTGCCACCCTCGAGCTGGGCATGATTCCTACAAGGAATAAGGGAACACTAGCAGGCTCACACATATCCAAAGGTATATCAAAATTCAGCCAAGACAAACACCGTTGGGTTTATCAGGCTGCTAGGGAGGTGGAAGGATGAATTGCTAAGCTAGTGAGCTCAATCATAGAGCAATGGACACCTGCACCAGATCTGGCTTGACTTCTAAACATCAACACACCGAACACAAGGAAGCATCCCCTTCTCTACTACAAAGTCCCTCAGGTTATTCCTTCCATTCCAGTGCTATTCGAGGTGTGCAAAGAAGAAAACTAGCCCCTCTAGATCTGTCTGTGAGGTTCCTTCATACGATAGGTTTATCAAGCTAGTTCAGACCCAATTCCACTCCTAACCAGTTCAGATCAAAGAAAAATATGCACATACAGCAAGATAAAAAATTCTGGGATGAGGAAAGACAGTTTTGGCAACAAAACGAATTGCTAAGATGGGTAAAAACAACCCTCTAATAGCAATTTTATTTCTAGAAATGTTTATTTCCTTCACGTGGGAAAAAATGGATTCCTCCAACACCCAATAATCGTGGGTCTCTTCTCCCACTCGTTGTGCCACCCAAAAACGTTTTTCCCAACCGGGTAATGAGGAAAACAACCAAAAAAATGCCCAGCAGAGATCCTAGGCATTGAATGTTAGCAAAACAACTTCCGAGCCATGGGGGAAAAAAACAAGAAACTACACAAACGTGAATGAGAGTGCATAGGAGCTCCAAAAACGTGAATGAAGAGGAGAACATGAATGCCTGAGGGAATGGGAAGCATTTTTGGGCAACGACTTGCCCCATAAGTCAAAAAAAAATTTCGCAAAAATTGGTGATTTGCCCAATTCAAATTCCTGACCTCCATACCTTGCCCATCCCATGCAATAACTAACTCAACCAATTTTTGGCAGAATTAAATGATTGACCACAAGAGACAAAATGGGTAGTTAACAGTTTGATGGGTTCTCTCTTTGACATTTGGCTTTTCCCCATTGGCCCAAAGGTTTGAATATTCCCCCCGCTTATCCTTAGGAAATCATGCCCCCATCTCTTTTAATGTTGCATTGACATAGCTGGTTGTGGGTATTTTAATTAAATTGCATATTTACATGATGTCCAAAATTATAACGTGTCGGCTAGCACGAAAATACCATCGGCATCGATTTTAATCGCTGAAACATAAAACACTAAATCGATCGTGGGGATTTTTCCTTTATCTCCACACCATGATTAATTACAATATATACATCATATACATTTTAATGCAAACAACGTCAAAATCGGGGTGTTACAGATCCATTATGCATCTAAATAGAATAGATATTTATTATGCATCTGTTCAAACAATCTTTCCTATTATGTTTCAAATCTAGATATTATTTCCTATTATTATAGTCATGCTTGTAAAGTAAATCTGAGTTAGTATTATAGGGTTCCTTATGAATCTTTGTTCGGGCATTTATACTCGGATCGAGACTTCATATCTTTTTTCGGGCATTTATACTCGGATTGAGACTTCATATCTTATGAAGTCTCGATCCAAGTATAAATGCCCAAAGAAAGTATCTTCTTGAACCTTCTTCATGACTCCAAGACCCAACCAAGAGTAAATATTCATATTCTTACCTTGGCGTTCTAAGACGCGGGCTTGGGAGGAAGGGACCTTGTCGCCATCCTCGACGGTGATCCTGAACCTGCAACCAATCACCTATAGTTAGAACCATAACTAATTGTAAAAAAATATTTGAATAGTATACAATATAGTTCTCTTTACCTTGTCGAAATGCTGAGAGGGCCAGTGGTCAACTCCTCCTGGATGCCTTATCCTCCTCTTCCTGCAAGAAACATTACAAGTGTTAGTTGCTGCAAACTTGAGAGTTCATAAAACAATTTAACACGTCCTTGTAGAGTTTAGGAAGTGTTTCTTTACTTGGTAAAGGAAGTTCAAAGCTAAAGATGGTGGTTGGGTTCGTTTCACAAAAAAACAACAAGCTATCGACGACCATTAACGTCGAGAATACCTCCTCTACACCTTGGGAATCAACCAGGAAAAATGCCATTAACAACTGACAGGTTTTCACACAAGAACCTCATAAAATTGCCATGACAGGGCTGAGCCTCCACTCCCAAGCTTACAGACCGAATAACCAAAACAATGAAGGGTTCGGACAAAACTATCGACACATTAAACCCTAACGAAACCCTTGTTATTATAATGTACAGGTGGATGATTGAGATTCATTCTCGAGAAATCCTTTAAGGCCTGGCTGCACTGTCAACTCACAACCAGGACAATACTTTAATTTACAGGTCAAACCACAGTACAAACTTTATAACGATCATAACACATGACCGATATCTCTTAACATATCAATCATTGCATTCATGCCAAGGATCGACTATGGTGTAAACCCCATAGCCCATAATGTTTAAACATATAAATCAACACATTAAACCATATTACATGTTATCCTTTGCTCATTAGGACGAAGGTTATATCTTGGGTCCTTTCAATTGTTATGTTATAACCTTGCATTTTCGGACCAAGGTTAAGCATTGGGTCCTTTAAACCCTTATTACATGTAAATGTTTCGATTAAGACTATACTCTTAGTCTCCCAGGTGTGTTATCTTACAACCAAAGCATCATGCTTTAAGAGTTAAGGCAGGAGATGAAGTCCAAGACTTAGCCTTAGGGCTAAGCAAACCTTTTGTAAACCATAAACAAGATAAATGTGTAAAAAGGACAAAAACATCACCTTTAGGCATGGCGACAACATGCCCTTAAACTCTGTAAACATCCATAGTTGTGCAACCTATCATAGAACAATTTTAAGAATTGTGTAAGCGACTATAGAAGGAACAACATATATATTCACACCATAATAACTAATGCATGCTAGAAACATAAAGATGTGTTTATGATTATATGTTATATCATTTTTTTGTTATAGAATTTAGAGGTTCATGACACCTACATAAAACTAAAACTTAAATGCAACTCCTCTATACAAAGATAGCCTCTCTACTTATTCAGCAAGCAAACCAATCTTAGTTATGGTTCCTCTATACAAAGATCAACCATTTTTCACACAAACAAAAACATCTATATCTTAATTCATAGAAAATGACATTGATTATGTGTGGAGTCGATCTCCCTTGAGACCACCCCTTTGAGCCAAAACACACTCAAGCCAAGGGTGTATTTAAAAAAAGATGTGCATGTGAATTGTTTTTATCAATCCCCACACATCAACACTTCAACAAACAGAAAGGTATACAGATCTAGAGGACCCTTTCCATACATGGAATACAAAAAAACAAGACTGGGTATATTAGGGAGTCATCCTCCTCTCTATAGAGAGACGTATAATTTGCAGGTATGTATGTAAAAAAACCATTTATGGTCGTGGGCATTGGCCCCTTTTCTTATAGAAAAGAGAAAAGAGAAAAGAGAATATATATATATAATTAAAGATAAAGATAATCAGCAAAAAATTTAGACACCAACTAGGAGACTGAATATTCACATTCTGAGTTTTAATCCTTACTAGTTGCAAAAGGAGTCGATTCCAAAACATTCAGGCCATGCTTCCTTTTATCCGGCTAGTCAAGCCGGTTATGACTTCCTTGAGAGACATATGGCATCATTTCCCCCGTAAGGCAACATAAAAGTATATACAGGAAATAATTGGGCTCTCTCCCTACAAGCGTGTCTAATAGGAAACAGAAAAAAAAGACCCCACCACCTTCCTCACACGAAGTATATATGAATATTCAAGGTCGTTCAACTACAAAACATAATTGAATCATTGTTTTAGGGTTCCTTAAAGAATAATAATGTAATAAATTTAAGTAAGAAGTATTTTATGTATTTTAAGAAATGGCAGCTTCAAAATGCCCTTTTGGTGAATTACCAAAAGGTTAAGGTCGAAGGTGTATTATTCTCCTTAGTTTGTGATGGTTATTTTATTTTTAGACATCTATTCATATGTCCTTTCCACCTTTATATCATCTAAATAATTATTTATTTAATTTCTCACATGCACACTTTTATTTGTAAAGTTAATGGCCTATTTTTCCAATGTATTACTAATATTTCCAATATTTAATGATATTTTTCAGCACTTTTGCTAGAGTTAGGATAGTAATCACATCTAGAAACATAATTTAATTTTATTAATAATCACTTAATAATATTTTGATTTATGCTGTAAACTAGACTTTAAGGCTTCATTAAAAGCTTGCGGCAAATAGGCAGTAACCTTAGTTTAGGAAGACACTTAAAACTTTAAGTGATCAGGTGAACAATTTATGTTTTCTTTAGGTACCTATGACACTAAGATGACACTCGTCAGCCATTCACATGGCTTCCCAACTATTTAGCCCTCCCCCTAGTGGATTTCTGCTCCTTTTGTTTAGTTGATCGAGGCTCTTCAATCTCCTAGTTCTACAAAATAAAATCACAACTTAGGAAATTCACTTTAATGCAGATTTAATTATTGATGTATATCAGATCGGGTTAAGATCTGAGATCGTTCTTCTGAATTATAACATTTAAAAAAAAATCCATTTCATAAATCCCATTATAGATTGGGATCGAAGGATTTATCAATAGGAAATTTGTATAGAATTATAAAATATATAATTATGCATTTCACTGTAATCATAAAGTATTTATCCATTCACATAGTGATTCGTAAGTTATCAGTTGACTAATTAACTTACCGTTGTCAACTAAATCGAAGGTATCTTTCCAGAGCTAGGATTGTTTAAACATCTAGTTCCTCTGCTAGTTACATTAGGGAGTTATTTTCCCTACTTTTTAGAAAACAAATCGAATCTACATGATACACACACCCTTAAGAAAACTACAGTCAAATTCACAGTTGTTTATAAGTAAATATTCTCAGATCTAATTCCAAGATCATGTTTGGCCAACCTAAACATACGAGTATTAAACCCAAGGAAAACATTATAATCAATGCTACATTTTTCCAATTGAAATGTCCATATATCCTCTTAAAAAATGAATCTTCCCAAAACCAACACATGACAATAAGTCCATCCCAGCTGGAAACCGATTGTCTCTAAACATAAACATCCATATCTAAAAAGGATTCTCACGAGAAACACTTACAATTACTTCATAAACACAATTTCAATTGAAGAACAGAGGACTAAATATTTCTTCTCAGAGATCTCAAAGACCCTATGGGTCGTAGCAAGAATGATAACTTCAAACCATATCAAATATAAAAAGTATGATTCATAACAATGTGATCGTAAGACTATTCAATGGCATCCACAATCGATTTAAAACAAACTACAAGCTCTTAACCAACAAACATCTAAATGTGGAAAGATGGTTTGCACAAGCCTAATTCGAAAAATTTAAAAGGAAACTCGATATCCACAATCCACAATTGTTGAAGGTTAATTCGAAAAAGTTAAAAGGCAACCCACAATCCGCAATTGCGGAGGGATAAATGTAGAAGGTTAATTCGAAAAATTTGAAAGGAAACCCGCAATTTGCAACCCACAATTGCGGAAGGATCATTGCAGAAGTTTATTTGCAGAATGATCATTGCGAAAGACTAGTTACACAATGATCATTGCGGAAGTCTATTTGCAGAATGATCATTGCAGAAAGATAAATTTTAGAAGGATCATTGCGAAAGGCTATTTGCGGAATGATCATTGTAGAAAGATCATTTTCGAAAAGATCATTACGGAAATATAATTGCGGAAAGACTAATAAACTTAGTATTAGTGCTGTGTAATTTAGATATTCAAGCAATTAATTCTAAATAATATTTGCAGTAAAAGGATTATGAAGATACAAACTGAACAATACAAAACACACAGGAAACAAATGAGTGTAGCTCAGGAATTTACAGTATCATTCACATTAATTAAATCCGTTGTTACAATAGTTTACATAGGAAGAATTCGAATGCATTAGGGAGCAACTCGAATCTACGAACTGGATCTGACTGTACCTAACTGAATATCTAACTCATGGTGTCTTAATCAATATCGGAGTCCAACAGATCAACTCCCAGATGTCCAACCAACTCATACAATCAGTAATAACTAGTTAACTTAGTGCAACTGAGGTGGTAGGTGTGAAAAGGCACCTACTCCACATGCATCCATGCATTAGCCATGCATAACTAGCTCTAGCTAACTGATTGTGATGTAACTAAAAGTAACTAGAAGCTAACTAAGACTAACTAGTTCCAAATCCAACTAAGTGATGGAGGTTGGTGCCGGAACTCCCAGTGGCTCCTAAAATGTAGGTATTGGTCTAGGAGGTTCCCAAACTGATGCATGCACATGCAGTAAGTGGCAGTTAACCTCTAGCAGTGTTCCCCACACTCTAGTAACTGGTATATGTGGCCCCATTAGGCCAAGTGGACCCAATGGTACTAGTGGACCCAATTAATTAATTAAGTTTCCTAATTTAGGCTAAATTAATCTAATAAATAGTTTTGACCAAGGGAGGATTAATAATCCTAATAACCCCCTTGAATCCTAAATTGGAAAACTTTGGGCCCTGGCAACAAGGCCATAAGTCGCCCAAAATACAATCTAAAAGACATAATGCTTCTTAATACAACCGAGGAAATAGGGGAAAACCTCATGGGAACCCCCCCAGTCAAAATAAGTAGAAATAACATATTGCAAGCTATCTTTAGAAGAAATAAGCTTCCTGCTTAGAAAAATAACTTGAGCAAAAACACTGGTGCAAATTTGCAACTCTATGCAACAACATGGTCCATCTATGAACCTCTCAATGTACTTCTGAACTGATGACTTTGTTTGTCTTTTTTGGATGGTGAAGGTAGGGAATGATCAAGTTTCTATTTCTGTGAGCCATGTAGTTGATCATTCGCCATCATCAAGTAGCATCGACCTAGGACTTTGCGGCACCATTATGTAGAAAGAGAATATGTGAGAGATAGTGCAACATGTTCATTCTGATAGTGGGACCTTGTTCTTCTTCTGTCTTCTGGATTTTCAGCACCACTTCTAGCTGCATCAAGGAGCTTTCAAGCCCATATAGGTTTAGACTTCTGATTAGGAATGGATATTGGATCTGGATCTAGAATCTCTTGAGATTCAGTCTCAATAACATGATCATGCTGAATGTGATCTTCTTCATCTGAATATGAAAACTGTAGCACATCATCATCATCAAAAATAGGTGGAGAAATAGTTATACCTTCCTGTGCTACTAGAGGTGTGTCATACAACTGATCTTCTTCAAACTGGAAACTCCTTTCAATGAAGCATCTTCTGGTTGCAACCTCCATCAGTTTGTAAGATTTTACATCTTCTGCATATCCTAACAGAATGCATTTGCTACTTTGGGATTGGAAGGCCTTCCTCTTGTCAAGTGGTATCCTAGCCCAAGCTTTGGAACCAAAAACTCTTAGGTGAGAGACATTGGGATTATACCCATGCAGTAATTCGAATGGAGTCACCCCAACCACTAACTTGTGGGGCACCCTATTCTGCAAATACGAAGCACAATTTACTGCTTCAACCAAAAGAGAAGGAGGTAGATGTTTAGAATGGAGAAGGCATGTTTCCATCTCTTTCAATGATCTGTTCTTCCTCTCAGCTACATCATTCTACTGTGGTGTGGATGGAATTGAGTGTTCCATTTGAATCCCCTCTGATTCACAGAAATCCTGGAAGTCTCCTTTGATGTACTCTCCTCCTCCATCAGATCTTATAGACTTGATTTTGTTACTGAAACTGTTCTCAACCATAGCCTTTAAAACTTTAAAAGTCTCAAAAACTTCTGATTTTTATTTCATGAAGTAGACCCAACAGTTCTAGAACAATCATCAATAAAGGTGAGGAAATACCTGTAGCCATTAATGGAGTTTGTGGGCATAGGTCCAACTACATCACTATGTATCAAATCAAGTATAGAGTCAGCTCTATGTTCCTTCCCAATATTATACTTCTTTTCTGGATGCTTACCTACCAAGCAACCAACACATACTCCATTGAATGTTTGGATGGAGGGAAAACCTTCAACCATTTTATCATTGTGGAGTTGTTGCAGATTTTTGAAATTGAGATGGAAAAATCTCTCATGCTAAATCTTGTTGGTGTTGTTAGCATGGGACAATAAAGTTGTAGGTGGAGAGACAGGTAAGAAATGTGAGAACTCAGAAGCTTTAGTAGAGTGATTTGCAATACCTTTCGTTATGAGCTGTCTAGTGGCTTTTTCTGTGATTTCAATATTCTTTGAATCGAAAGTAACTCTCTTGGGAGAGCCTTTATGAGTCATCTAATAAACATACAACAAGTTAGCTGCAAGGGAGGGCACATAGAGGACATTCTTGAACTCACCATGCTTCACTCTGATTGAGCCCCTTCCTTCTGCCGGAATATGGAAATCGTCTCCCATGTGAATATTAGGCCCCTTTGACAGTGTAAGGGACGAGAAGGATTCTTTGGAGGAAACCATGTGGTTGGAAGCTTCAGAATCAATTGTGTATGTTGTAGATTGTGTAAGGCTAGATTTCAAAGCATGACACATTTCATCATCTTCTGTCTGTGGTTCTTCATCAGGATTCTTTGCTATTTGTGGGGGAGAAATGTTATGCTACTTGAGAAGAGCTGACAGAGTCATCAAGTTGCTTCCTCATACAATAATCTTAAATATGGTAACCCTTTTCACAATAGGGACATAACTTCTTTTTGAACTTCTTCTTTTTCTTAGATTTGGAGGCTCCTTCGGAAGTTTGTTGATTCTGTTTACACTTTGAATCAGCTGCTTTTGGATCCTTATTCTTTGATTTCCTCTTTGCTTGCGCCTTGGAAGAGTTAGTAACTAGGAGAGCTTGATATTTGGAGGTCTTGATGAATCCCATTCGAATCAATTTCTCTTTCTCCTTGATTAAGGACTTGGAAAAATAATATAATGAAAGAATTTTCCAATCAGGGAAGCCCTCCCGCTTGGAATGAAATATAGAAACAAATACAAAATACTCAGAACCGAGTTTGCTAAGTATGGAAAGGACATTATTCTCATCCTTCCATTCTATTTCGCAATGTTTGCATTGAAGTGAAAGAGACTAGAATTTAGTAAATAATTGCTCATTAGTCTCGAAACTACTAGGATGTAAGGCTACCAACTCATTCTCTAGGAGGCGTCCCATGCAACCATGCATTAACCATGCATTATCCATGCATAACTAGCGCTAACTAACTGATTGTGATGTAACTAAAAGTAACTAGAAGCTAACTAAGACTAACTAGTTCCAACTCCAACTGACTGATGGAGGTTGGTGCTGGGACTCCTAGTGTCTCCTAAAATGTAGGGATTGGTCTAGGAGGTGCCCAAACTGATGCATGCACACACAGTAAGTGGCAGTTAACCTCTAACAGTGTTCCCCACACTCTAGTAACTAGTATATGTGGCCCCATTAGGCCAAGTGGACCCAATGGTAGTAGTGGACCCAATTAATTAATTAAGTTAGGATAAATTAATCTAATATACAATTTTTACCAAGGGAGGATTAATAATCCTAACACTAGGAAGTTCAAGATGAATAGATAAATGAATTGGAGCCTAGTTTTTAGAGTTGAGTTCAATGATTGAAGAAAAGTTGAATGAACAACTAAAGTTAAAAATGAGCAATGAACCTTCAAAGTTTAATAATGCCAAGTTACCGTTAATTGAAGAATAAGATAATTTATTACAAAACATTACCTGTAGGTTGAAGAACACCCGATGATATTGTTCTCTTAGCAAACATCTACATTGCACAACCGGTCATGTAGTAGTAAGGTATGTTTTAGTAACATAACAAAAACTATGACAGATGTCTTTAGAAGCACGTAGAGACTTTAATGTTGTGTCTACAGATATCCATGTTATATCAAAAAAAATTATATATGGATTTTTGAGGTGTGTGACATTTAATATTTTGTGGCATATTAAATTCCTAATTCTCATGTTGACCCTCATTTTTTGCATTTTGAACATGAACTTATGTAGTTGAAATATCATTATGAGTCTCCAAAACATTATGTTCCATATCAAGTTCATTGTAGTTGAAATATCATTATGAGCCTCCAAAACATAATTACTCTTTCTAAAACACAAAATGTTGCAGAGCAATAAAATGAAATCGCAGTATCAAATCGTAAAACCTAAGGCTCGTCGGCACAAAGCACAGTTGCAGAGCAATTGCAATATCAGATGGTTGTAAAAAGGAAATGATGACATCCAAATTACATTTCTTCCCCTTTATCGTAGGTTTGTATATTGAATTATATGATATTCATCACTTCCTCTTTTTTAAAGCTAAGTTAAGCAATCAATAGGGGAGCAGCTATCCAAGTGAATGGATGACAACCCATTCATAATTTGAATAATATTAAATTACATTTTCATAAATTTAAAGAATTTCTTACTTTTTCTGTTACATATCAATTAAATAGACCTATTAGTCTTTATTGTAGGTTCGTATCCAAGTTGCGGGATGAATGGACGACAACCAAATCGCATTTTTATAAATTTATGGATTGTCAAATCCACTTTTCTGATATTCATGGATTTTAGTAGGTTTTGAAATTTATATTAATTTAACAAAGTAATCAATCCTTAATAGTAATCGTGATACAAATAAATACCTGATAATTAAATTACATTTTATAAATAAAAGAACTTTTTATTTTCTTTTTTAAAAATCAATTAAATAAACTTTAAAAACTAAATAAATAAGGTCTTTTTTATTGTAAATTTTTATTATTGTAAATGATGACAACCAAATTACATTTACATAAATTGAAAAATTTTCCACCCAACTTAAATGATTGAATTTACATGAAAAAATGGATTAATGAAAACTAAATTATATTTCCATAAATATAAGAACTCCTTGCTTTTTTTTAAATCAATTTACAATTTTTTTTTAATTTATAATCAAACAAATAGATTTATTTATCTTTATTTCACTTTTTCAAATCAAATCAATCTATACATTTCTCTCTTTCTCTTTTTTTTAATGAAACAAATGGTTCATTTATTTTTATTTCAAACATGTACTATTAAACATTTTCTATTTATAATAAAACAAATGGACTTATTTATCTCTATTTCACTTTTTCAAATCAAATCAATCTACACATTTCTCTCTTTCTCTTTTTTCAGTCCCTCGGAGGATTATAGCACTTGATAAGTTGCCAAAAACTACATTGACTTTTTATTAATTTTAACAATTTTATAGTTACTTTATAATGTTTTGCTAAAAGTAATTATTAATTTTATTTTTTTAAATAATAAAATATGTTTTTTAGTTTTTGAAATTAAAAATTACTATTTTATAATTGGTTGCAAGCTTTGATTTGACTAAATAACCCTTGTTGGAGGTGACAATTAGTTTTAAAAAATTATTTTATTTCAAAAAAAATCTAGAATTGCCACATAGTTAAAAAATGGTACACATATTAATTATTTTACAAATACCAAAGCATCATTAATTAGTTTTAAACTGTTCATTTATGGCACCTCTACTTCCACTTTCAATTTCCTAGAAATTCCTCAATATTTGATTTAAATACTTCAATTCCTCAAGATTTGATTTGATTTGATTATTTTAGATCTAATATTCATTCAAAAGTTCTATGTTTTAATTTTTTTTATTTACATTGATGTGAACATAAAATTTAAAAATATACTTTTTAAATTTTATAAAGTTATAATATTAAAGTTAAATATAATTTACATTTTTTATAATGTTTTAATATTAAAATTGGTTTCTTATTTATTAATTTTTTTAATTACTCAAGACTTTTAATATAAACATTTTTTCATTATCACCTAAAAAGGCAATGTTTTTTTATTAAGAAAAATAGATGAAATTAAAAGGATTAATCTTTTAGTTAGCCTTTAAGAACTCACATTAGTTATATTTTTGAATTCATATTTTTTTATCCAGAGTAATGGTTTTAAATGTTATTTGTTTTTATATTTTTGTTTATAAGTATATAATACATGGTGAATAGATGATATTGTATTTTTATTAATTTTTTTACCAACAAAAATTAATAAGTTTACTTAACAAATTGTGATTTTAAACTATTCAAAACAATTTTTTTTGGTTAAAATATCATTTAAACAAATAATAATAATAATTTTTATAAGATAATATAAAATTAAATAATTTAAAAAAGAACTCAACATTACATAATAAAATGAAATTAACCTTATATGTTTTACTCAATATATTATTTTAATTAAAAAATTAAGTTTTTTTTGTTGTTGGGAAAGTGGTGGAACCCCTAACTAGGGGTATCTAACACCCAGCCAGCTAACCCTTAACATGGTTGGATATTTTCGGCGACCTTTCAACTTAGGGGGCCTCTTAACCATACCCAGCCAC
Organism: Pseudotsuga menziesii; assembly: GCA_001517045.1. NCBI lineage: Eukaryota > Viridiplantae > Streptophyta > Pinopsida > Pinales > Pinaceae > Pseudotsuga > Pseudotsuga menziesii. Next base: position 8,286 of record LPNX010936904.1, on the reverse strand, counting down.
CAACTGTTCTACATCTCGGGGATAAATTAAAGAATTAAGTTAACATTACATAAATTAATGAATTGTTTTACTAAATATATTATTTTAATTAAAGAATAAAGAAGTATATTGGTTAGTAATAATTTTTTCATGTTATGTAGATATATTATCTATATATGAATAGTTTTTGAAGATTTAATTTTTTAAATTTATAATAATAATATTTACAATGCAATATAAAATTGAATAATTAAAAAAAAAGGAAATTTAAAATTAAATAAATGAAGTCAATCTTACATGTTTTCAAGATCTATTTTTTTTTAAATGCTGCAAATTATGAAAATATTATTTATTTAAAGTATTTATTTTGTTTATTAGTTTTTTTAGTTATAAAAATGAGTGAATTTACTCATCAAATTGTGATACAATCAATTAACTTTGCTACAAAAATATGAACTAAAATTATTATGACACAAAATAATCTTGAAATAAGTACATTGTCTATCAACCATGGCACATTATCTACTAACTATTTAACATCACAAAATAAACAATTAAAATTATATATATAAAGTAGTGATTACACATAATCATTAACAAAGTCATAATCAAATGTTGATGTTAATTACTTAAACAATATATATATATATATATATATATAAGACTAAGGCAGGAACTAGTTGCTTTACAGCTATTGTACTTGTTTAATAAAACAAATGGTTCATTTCTTTTTATTTCAAACATGTACTATTAAATTTATATAAAAATGTAAAACTAACTTAATAAAAGCTAAAATCATATAAGCCTATATAAAGAAAATTTCTCCTACTTTATCTTTTCCAAGTATATTCAATAAACCCACTTCTCTCTTGTTTTCGTTTATATTCCCCAAAATTTACCTACTCTCTTTACCAACTAAAGTTAATCGACTAAAGTTAATGATCCATTTCTTTATATATATATATTCAATTAAATTATTGCAGAATTTTGGTTTCCAAACATTAAAAAAGTGAAACTCCTTTGACACAAACACTTTCAACATTTTCACTTTCTTTATATTTTCTCATTGCTTTGCATTTTCATTTTCACTTTCTCTATATTTTCTCATTGCTTTGCATTTTTCCAAAGGAAATCACTTTATTGATCAGTTTTTGTCTACACATAGAACATTATATGCTAATTAACTTTATATGATGTCCAACTGTACACATAGAACATCATATACTCAATTAACTTTATATGATGTCCAACTGCTATTGTAATTATAAATATAAGCTTATACATACTAAAGAACACAACTAAAGGCTTGGAATTTGAAGGACAAATTTTGAGTTGGAGATTGAGAAATGGATCATAAAAGTGTTGTTCTTCTCATGAAGCATATGTGCTTTGGTGTGGCAATGCCTATTAGTTACTCAACTAAGAAGTCCTATATGCATGTACTCATGTACTAAATATCACTAATATTGTATGAGCCCATGGGTGCATTAACTTTTATTCAACATCTATTGATTGTTTTATTAAGCAATTTAAGTGTACATATATAAGTGCATGAAGGATTTGAATAAAGATAGACACACTACTTTATCACAATCATAACTAGTTGAGGGAATATCTCAACCACACACTAAATTATGAGCTAATTTAGCTCTCATCCAACAAACTCCTAAATTCACTTAAGAAGCTTCTTCATGTACTCTAGTCGATCATAAATACAATAACAAATTTATGTAACTAAATATTAGCACACGAGACAAGTCTAAATAAGCTACTATGATAATCCCCCCTTCATGAGTACTTGTCTTATCGAATAAAGTATTCATTGTTCTCTAATCTACTGAATTCTTCTCCAAATATTGAAGATGATCTCACAGTACAAAGTACTCATTTTTTACAACCTAGTACTTGTATCACGTGCCTTGAGAATAGAGTTTCCACCAAAGTGTCAAAGCCCATATGAAGGAACAACCATCCACCAGAATACATGGGTATTCAACCATTATAACCCTCAGTCTAGTAGGAAAGTACTTCATGTACATGGTTCATTCAACTCCTTGATGAAATATCCTTAAATGTGGAAGCAACTCCGGCAGCAATCTCCAAGAGTTAATCAATGCAACCAATGCACCTTGCTCTCTATTGGTTTTTGTTCCTTGAATCATTCTTGATTTAGAAACACATGGTCCAACATTGCTAGCAGTGTACATGCAGCAAATGTATCACCCCACACATAAGTGTTAACAAATCCTTATATTGGGGAACAACCTTACCTTAAAAAAAACTCTTGACAATGAACTTCAAACCTCCAAATGTGAGTCTATTGTCACATAACCATTGTTGAAAATTGGACCATGAGTCTAATGCAACATTTTCAGACCAGGGGTACAAATGCTTGAATAGGGTTACAACCATATGCCCAACTGCTTTATACAAAACTTAAACCTTGCCCCAAATACCATAAGACCAAAATAATTTACTTTTGTTGAATTCATTAGAGGAAATTTCAACTCAAAATGGGCCTCCTAAGGAAAATTAATAAAAAAATATTTATTAATTTTTGAAGAAGAAAAGAAAAAAACTACTTTTTTGTTCATATTTTCAACATATCTCCTTGTGTTTTTACTCAAATATCGATCGGGAGAACTCCTTGGATGAGGAATTAACGAGAACCCACTCGGCATACTTTTGACGGGCCCCACTACCCCAAAAACAAGAAATGCCTAAAAAAATGTGATGACATCAAATCAAATACTCAAATCATCATCACGTTTTTCAGGTATTTCTTGTTTTTGGGGTAGCAGGGCCCATCAAAAGTATGCCGAGTGGGTACTCGTTTGATGCAGAATTTAATTCCACATCCAAAGAGCTCTCCCGATCGATATTTGAGTAAAAACATAGGGAGATATGTCGAAAATGCGAACAAAAAAAGTAGTTTTTTTATGATACCTATCCCCAAATTTATATGAAAAAATTGTTTAAGAGGTGCTCCCTTTTTGAATTTTAAATAATTTTGATTGGATAATACATGATGACATGGAATTTGTATTATTTTTGGAAGGCCCATTTTAAATTGAAGTTTTCTCTAATAATTCTTCCTTTTGTTCCTTTGGATTCATGCATATAATTGGTGTCTTCATATTTGTTTTCAATGGCCTATAACCTGTAACATAAAATTTTCAGATATTAGAATGCCTAATTCCACTATCAACGAATCCTTACAACATCAAGTTAGGTAACTCAATGTTATATCCCAAACACATACCTCTACTTGAGAGCTACATTGTTTTGACCATTTCTTTGCAAGTGAGAGTTATTCCTAACATTGAGTTAAGTTATGTGTTGGGAATAATATTAAGTTACCTAACTTGGTCATGTAAGGATTCGTTGGTAGTTGAATTAGGCACTCTAATATTTGACAAATTTATGTTACAGGTTATAGGCCATTGAAGGTAAATATGAATACACTAATTATATGGATGAATCCAAAGAAACAAAAGAAAGAATAATTCAACAAAAAGAAATTATGTTGGTCTTATGGTATTTGGAGCAAAGTTTAAATTTTGTATAAAGTAATTAGGCATAAGGTTGTAATCATATTCAAGCATTTGTACTTCTTACATGAAAATGTTGCATTATACTCATGGTGCAATATTCAATAATGGTTATGTGACATTAAACTGAAAATGTTGCATTATACTCATGGTGCAATATTCAATAATGGTTATGTGACATTAAACTCACAAATAGAAGTTTGATGTTCATTGTTAAGTTTTTCTTAAAGTGAGGTTATTTCCCAATATAAAGATTTGTTAACACTTGTGTGTCACATGAGTCATTTACTACATTTATCAATGCCTATGGATTGCTCAGCGTTAAAAAGAGAAAGTGAGGAAATTCATATACAAACCTATGAATTGACTCAGCTTTAAAAAGATAAAGTGAGCAAATTCATATACAAACCTACAATAACGATAAATGGGCTCATTTAATTGGTTTGTAAAAGAAAAAATGAGAAATTCTTAAATTTATGACAATGTAATTTGGTTATCTCCATTCATGTGTACAACCATTTATTAAGAATTCTTTGTAATTTATGTTGATTAATTTGATGGTGGAAAAGAAAAAAGTTGGAAAATTTATCATAAATTCAATTAGTACATTCATTAAAAAAAAAGGAAAATGAGTAGTGATTGGTAAAAAAAATATGTTTTTTTGTTAATAAAGGAAAGAAAAATGAGTTTATTTAAATAGAAATAATTGGTAAAAACAAAGTGAATTTTTTTTAAAATGTTATCATAATTTCAATTATGCAAACTTATCAAAAATAAAATTATGCAAACTTATCAAAAATAAAAATGAGCAGTAATTGGTAACAAAAATGTGATTTTTTTTAATAAATGAAAGAAAAAAGGGTCCATTTAAATAAAAACAATTGATAAAAATAAAGTAATATTTTGCCCATGAATGTTTCCATAGTGTTCAATTGCAAGCTTATGAATCCAAAGTGATTTTTTTTTTTTAAAGTAAATTAGTTTTCTTATAATGATTGCTTGAATCTATATGAAGTTTTTTTTTGTAGGTTTGTGTGATTGAAGAATTTTTAGATTGATTTAATTGAAGATTTTTTAGATTATTTTTCCAATAACTTAATTAACACATTTCTTTATATCCATAAATTGAATAATACTTACTTTCTCATGAAGGTTTTGAAATTTAAGTTCATATGTACTAGTTTAACTTGGTGGTGAAACCTCAACATCAATTATTGTACAAGTAAATGAATAACAACCAAATTCCATTTCCATAAATCTCTACTGAGTTTGAATGATTAAATTTACATAATATTATAAATTTGAATGACAACCAAATTACATTCCATAAATTAAAAAAATCTCCATGAGTTTGAATGATTAAATTTACATAAAAAATTATAAATTTGAAATGATAAAAATTAAATTTTATTTCCATAAATCAAAGAACAAATCAATTTACAAAGGTTTCTCTTTCTCTTTTTTCTAATCAAATAATTGAACTCATTCTTCTTTATTTCACTTTTTCAAATTAAATCAATCGACACATTTATTTATTTCTCTTTCCTAATCAAACAAATGGTCCATTTGTCATTATTTCACTCATATACTATTAAATTTATTCTCTACTTTCTCTATTTCAAATCAAATCAACTTAGACAAGTTTGTCTTTCTCCTTTTTTATAATCAAATAAATGGACTCATTTTTGTTTATTTTACTTTTTCAAATCAAATCTATGTACACATTTTTCTCTCTCTTTTCTAATCAAACAAATGACTCATTTCTCATTATTTCACTCATGTAGTATTAAATTTATTTAATAGTCTCCCCACTTTTTCTATTTCAAATCAAATCAATTTGCACAAGTTTATCTTTCTTTTTTCATAATCAAATAAATTAACTTATTTTTCTTCAATTTACACATTTCTCACTCTTTTCTAATCAACCAAATGACTCGTTTCTCCTTATTTCATTCATATACTATTAAATTTATTTAAACTACTCTAACATTAACTTAAAAAAAATTAAAATCATATTTTTATAAATTAAAAAAAACTTTCCTACTTTATCTTTTCCATGTCTAATCAATAAGCCCACTTTTCTCTTGTTTTGTTCATATGATAAAACATTTACCTACTCTTTTTGCCCACTAAAGTTAATGCACCCATTTATATCTTTGTGTAGACTCATTTTGTGTCACCTTTCATTCACATGTGTTAATTTTTTTATTTTTTATTTTTTTGGTCAAATCAATAATATATATATATATATATATATATATAATTGACTTTATTAATGTATCAATTTTCAATTAAATTATTGAAGATTTTGGATTTTAAACTTTAACAAAGTGAAACTCCAAAAACATTCGACACAAACATTTTCCTCATTTTCATTTTCTTTATATTTTCACATTACCATTTTCCCAAAGGAAATCACTTATATCGATCATTTTTTGTCTATACATAGAACATTATATACCAATTAACTTTATAATTAACTTCATATGATGTCCAGCTACTATTGTAATTATAAATATATGATGTCCAACTACTATTGTAATTATAAATATAAGTATGTACATATTAAAGAACACAACTCAAGGCTTGGAATTTGAAGGACATTTGAGTTGGAGATTGATAAATGGATCATAAAAGTGGTGTTCTTCTCATTATGCTTATGTGCTTTGTAACCATAGGTGTAGCAATTTCTATTAGTTACTCAAGTGAGAAGTCATATTTGTTGAAAATAAGTTGTCAATTGAGGTCAAAGGAGTTCAACAATGACAAAAACCACTGAACATGATGCAAGAGGTAGAAGATTGATAGGAGTTCAGTAATGACAAAAACCACTAAACATGATGAAAGAGGCAGAGGATCGATAGGAGTTCAGCAATGACAAAAACCACTGAACATGATGTAAGAGGCAGAGGATCGATGCAAGAGGAAAAAGATCGACAATGATCATGGATCAAATGATTAGGATTGAATCCGCAAAGAGATCAATGACTACAAAGCGATCCACAATACTATAGCGCAAATCCGCATTTGATTGGAAATCAACGGTCGGGAGAGAATCTATAAACGATCGACGATGCGAAAGAAAAATTACGGAAGGCAGAAGGCAGAAGGACAAAAAGAAAATATAAAGTAATACGGGTTTCCGCAACCCAGAGTCTGCCCTATGGAAGGTGGAAGGAGGAAAACAAAATAAAGTAATATGGGTTTCCACAACCTAGAGTCCGCCCTGTGGAAAGAGGAAGGAGAAAAATAAAATATAAAGTAATATGGGTTTCTGCAACCCGGAGTCCACCCTCTGGAATGCAGAAGGTGAAAAGGAAAATTTAGAATAATTTTTGGTGAAGAATTATCATTGCAGAGAGGCAATTCTGGTCAAATTGCGTCGGGAAAAGGTATGGCTGATAAACTTAAATAGAGTTAAAGAATTGTTAGAATGAAGAATTGAGTCTTTATGAAGAGGCACGATCTAAGAATGAAAAGGTGCAATGGTGAAGAGATGCACTCACATAAAATGTGTTAGAGGGAATTTATAGACAAAATGATGAGTGAGAGAAATTGTCTTAGCGATACAGTTTAATACAGGTGTATCAGTTAGGAACAAAGGAGAACCAAAGACATAAATCATAAAGTAGATCTGAAGATCATATAAAACATCAGAGGGTGGTAGGGTGCAGCTAGGGAAGGCATCAAGCCTGCAGGGGGTTGTAGCCTCCTTCCAGTAGTATCTGGTAAATAGGATGTAGTAGCATCCTATCAGTAGTAGATGACAAAATAGGGGGTTGCAGCCTCCTTCCTGTAGTTGCTGGTAAAAAGGGTGTAGAACCATTTTTGTCTATAGTAGCAGACATAAACTATTTGTAAATACAATTTTGTGGATTGTCAAAGCCACTTTTCTGATATAAATGGATTTTAGTAGGTTTTGAAATTTAAATTAATATATATATTAATTCAAAGCCTTAATATTAATTGTGATACAAATAAATAAATGATAATTAAATTACATTTTATAAATAATTTTTTTTATTATTTTTTTTTAAAATTAATTATATAAACTCTAAAAACCAAATAAATAAGCTTTTTTTATTGTAATTTTTTATCATTGTAAATGAATGACAACCAAATTACATTTACATAAATTGAAAAATTTTCCACCCAATTTGAATGATTGAATTTACATGAAATAGTATAAAAATGGATTAATGAAAACTAAATTATATTTCCATAAATATACGAACTCCCTACTTGCTCTTTTTTAAATCAATTTAAAAAATTTTCTTTTTTTATTTATAATCAAACAAATAGATTTATTTATCTTTATTTGATTTTTTCAAATCAAATCAATCTATACATTTCTCTCTTTCTCTTTTTTTAATGAAACAAATGGTTCATTTCTTTTTATTTCAAACATGTATTATCAAACATTTTCTATTTATAATAAAATAAATGGACTTATTTATCTTTATTTCACTTTTTCAAATCAAATCAATCTACACATTTCTCTCTTTCTTTTTTTTAATAAAACAAACGGTTCATTTCTTTTTTATTTCAAACATGTACTATTAAATTTATATAAAAATGTAAAACTAACTTAATAAAAACTAAAATCATATAAGACCATATAAAGAAAAATTCTCCTACTTTATCTTTTCCAAGTATATTCGATAAACCCACTTCTCTCTTGTTTTTGTTTATATTTCCAAAACTTTACCTACTCTATTTACCCACTAAAATTAATGATCCATTTCTTTATATATAT
>LPNX010936893.1:132863-157610 GCA_001517045.1 Pseudotsuga menziesii | reverse complement strand
AGAGTAGCTCTGGAATTAATTTCTGCAATTAATGGTAACTATTAACGAGTGACACGTAGCCTGGTAGAGTCCTGGCTGTCACGGACGGTTCACCCATAACAAAAATTGATGACGGGCGATTTTAATGACAGCCCTTTAAATGTCATTTAAGTTTAAATAAATAATTTTTTTTTTAAATGTCAAAAATTCAAAACTGCATTTTATATGACGGGTAAATTTGAGATTGCACTTCACTGACGGGCTGAGAGGCCTTTGACGGGCGCTGACGGCCTCAATTTTGAACCCTGAGATTCGCATGCCTGAGAAGCGAATCTGAAATCGAGACTACTTGGTCCTCGTAGAACTCATCGGCTCGCTGGCTGCCATGTGCTGGTGCGTAGGTTTGAGATTGGATTAGGAGGAGTTGGCTGGCTGAGCTCTTTGACCTGGGTCGTTCCCCTGCATGCAAGCTTGACTCACGTGTGGTCGTGAGATCCCTTGGGGATTGTGTTTGCTGCAGTTGGGGTTCGAGTGAAGGTTCGTAGATCTGGATCCGAAGCTAGGATTGGGGACAAGGCCTGTGGTTGAGAGGAGAGCACGATTCCAATGGTGGCTATGGAGGGTGGAATCAAGTCATCCTATACCCCATTATCAGAAGTATTCGAGAAACTAGTCACTGCACAAAGCAAGAGGGTTTCTAATGGATCCCCTCTAAAATTCGTCAAGTGGATTGAGGATGTATCGGTAGTTGCTCTGTCGTCGGAGGACACTATTCACGTGGCACTCTCGATGGCAGATCGGGCACTAATAGGGCGATTCATTGGACTCTGGCCATCGCCTAAAACCACCAAGAGCTGGGTTTAGAGGAACTTGAGACCTTTGATTTTGAAAAATGTTGCATCCTACTCAGTGGGTCGAGGCTATTTCTTATTTGACTTTAAATCTAAGAATGACAAGGAGCTAATATTCCAAAATGGACCTGTTGCTACCACAACGTTTCTCCCCGACTTTATGTCACTTAAACTCTGGGACCCCTCCTCATCTCTGTTTGTTTGGATTGATCGTTAAAAGAGCTTGGCGCTCTCGAGCATATGTATTCGTTTGAAGTTGACTGCCCACCCTGCTGCTTGCCTCGGTCAGTTTTAGTTGAGTTGGACGGTCTGTTTTAATACCCATAGAACGTGAGTCTTTTACCTTAACAAAGGAAATGATTTTTTGGCTGAAATTGATCCTTAGCGCTGTTGGTTTCTCCCTGGATCGGGCCTCTTGCGGAAGTTCTAAACCGTCACTCACCCGCCGTTGCGGCTCCCTGCACAAACTTGCCACTCGACTGGAGTTCCATCCGACGCCCGATTCGCTGTGTAAATCACTTCCTTTTGAGCTTCGGCTCGCCCGCCGTTGCGGCCGGGAGAAGGGAGTTGGCATCCGATTCACTTGTCACCCGACGTCCGACTTGTTGACCCCACCCGAACTTCCTTTTACTGCGTCACCTGCCGCCGACTTGCGTTCCGTCCACCGTTGCGGGTGGTAGAGCGTTCACGCCTCCGATACACTTCCACCCGGCATCCGACTACCTTTGTCGCTCGTTTGATCACTCGCCCGTTTCTTTGCCCCATCCGCCGTTGCGTCTCCTGCATCCTTGTCCCGTCTGATCCAGGTATAGCTCGACCATCGATTTATCCATCTTTTGCCGCCTCAAGCTGATGCAAGCCCCGCCCGGATGAACCAGGCTAGCGCCTTGTGGATTTATCTTTATAGAAATTTAAAATGCTTAGTACTTCACTCTAGTGGATAATACACTCAAGTTTATGCAGGGAAAATCCCATAGACCGCTGAAGCCACTTAGATCGAAGAAAAGGACAAAATAAATGAATGACCAAGGCACCAAGGAAGCAGTTACAGCAGCTACGGTCAGAAGTTAAACGCCTATGGAAATGATTGGGAAAACACAACTGTTAGGGAAGAAGGTGAATCGTGAAGGATGCCGAAAAGCCGCAGGATGGAAGGTAGCTCAAGGGGCAGCAGTTTTAGTTTAAATAATAATAAAAAAGTAGGACTGGGAGGGGGCTTTTTTCCGCTGGAAAATTTGTAATTGTTGACTTGTAAGAGGAGCTACCTCGTTTTGCTGGAAAAAACTGCGATTTGCCTGCTGGAAAGAGCAAAAGATGTGGAATGTATCAATGCAATTCAATAAATGATGTCGAAGAGGAACTATTTCGTTTTCAGCAGTCTTTATTTACTGTAAGAGTATTTGATGTTTGAACCTATGTTCTTGTTGGATGTTCTTCAGTAATTTCTGGGTATATTTCCACTACGAGCAATAACTGTGTTATAAAATGATTGGCTATCTGATTATTTGAATATCTGTAAGCGTTCATGTGCTGCAGAAGAAGTAGCAGCTACCTGTTTTTCTTCTTATGGTGTGTGAATATGTATTGCTCATCTGAAAATGACAACCCTGCTCCCTAGGGATAGTTTAGATAGTTAGTTTTTTCTGTTTGTAGCTGGTTTGGTTGCCGGTGAGCATAAGACGAGAGGTAAGAACCTGCGCATCACTTTGTGACCGCTCCCTGCATCTTGACTACCCTGCATTTAGTTAGGCACGTGCATATCATTTATTTTAAGTCAAAATACAAAAACTCAGTGGGCCGGGCCACAACCGGTAAAGCTTTTGTTTTGTTACTTTGACCTACGGTAGCCGGACCGTAAACTGGACGGATTCCCCATTTCCAAACAGTCAACGGGCTAGTTGGGAACGTTGATTGGGGAGAATCCTTTACTATTGCCGCCTGCGAATTTCCAGGCCTCAACAGGACCCTAATTCATGGGTCCACAAGGACTTTACCTGAACGGCTGCACACCAAACATTGATCCTGAGGAAGATACCCCCAAAGTCGTCCCAATGTGGGTTAGGTTTCCAAACTTACCTATGCACTGGTGGAACCCAAAATCGCTCCAAGCAATTGGAAATTCCCTGGGAAAGTATATCGACATGGTAAGCCCAAAAGATCAATATGCTTGTGCTCACATCTATGTGGAGGTGGACCTAGAAGTTGGATTATCGGAGGCAATCAAGCTCACAGTTGGAAACTAGTATCAATATAAAAAACTAGACTATGAGCAGCTTCCATTTAAGTGCAAAGGGTTTCATGAATACAAACACTTCTATCTTAACTTCCCACAAAAGCAGGAGGCCCAGCAAAACAAGGACGAAGGATGGAAAATTGTAAAGAGGACCAAGACCAAATCAAAAAGTGGAGAAGTGCAAAGGAAAGAAGTGGAAAAAAATGCACCAAGGAAAACATCCCCGAAAGGAAATCAAGAAATAAAAAAGGCCAATGAGACTAGGGGTGGAACTAATGTTACAGAAGAGAAATCCAACAATGGAGAGAATAAGCACCCATAAAAATAAGTTTCCCTATCAGACCAATTTGAGAAACATTTTGCCTCTCTGATCCAGTCAGATTCAGGAGAAGAGCTGGTAAAATAAGGAGGAAACCAAGGAAAATCAAAGGAGGAATCTGACATGGAGGAAGAGGAAGAGGTGGATGGGGAAATCAAGATGGATACGCTAAGCAACATGAAGGAAAGAGGAAGGAAATTGACCAAAGAAGTGAGGGATCAAGACACATACAAGGACAAACTGCAAGTCTTCCAGTTAACATTGGAAAAACTACTTCGAAATCCTAGAACAACTCGTCAACAAGGGAAATCCCAGAAAGGGATTCCCTTGTCTACCAAATTAAGTAATGAAGGTCCTCTCTTGGAACTGTAGAGGTATAGGTAGTAAATTTAAGGGAGAATCTATGAAACATTTAATTATATTAGCCCATCTAGACATCTTACTGATCTAGGAGACCAATATGGAGAAAGATGCATTTCTCTAGGCAGGTGCAAAATTCTGGAAGAAAGGAGGAGGGAATGCAGTCACTTTAAGGGGATCCTCTAGAGGAATAGGAACAATATGGGATGATCAAAAATTTGAATTATTTGAAATCAAGCATATCTCTCACTGGATTATCACTACATTGTTGCAGAAAGAAGGTAATATCCAGGTAAGACTCTTTAATATTTATGCACCTACCTCATATGGTGAAAAAAAAGATTGTTGGAATCTGGTTCGAGATGAAAAGAGCAATCTATAGGGAAATGTCATTCTAGCCAGAGATCTAAATATCATTTTAATACAAGGTGAGAAAACAGGAGTTTCATTGGTCAGCGATACCATAAGGGAGCAAGTCGATGAGATTATAATGGACTGGGATCCATTAGATGTCATTCCCGCTAAAGGAAAGTACATGTGGAATAATAAGAGACTAGGGATAGGGCACATAGCTACCAAGATGGATAAATTTTTGGTCCAATACTCTTACCTCCTTCTGGGACTGAATCCTTCTTCCAAAATATTACCATTTGGGGGATCAGATCACAAGTCGATAATGCTCGAGATGAGGAATGACCAAAACCTCGGTCCAATTCCCTTCAGATCCATCCCTCTATGGGTCAACCACAATGATTTCTTGGGAATAGTTGTAGGTACATGGTCAGCACCTGTCATGGGCTCTCCATTTTATGTTTGGGAATAAAAATTGAGAAGGGTAAAGAAGGCGCTCAAGTCTTGGGCCAAATCGATTGAAACTCCAAATAAAAAAAAGTAAAAGTCGTGTTACTGCTAGAGTCCCACCATATCGCCATGGAAACCAGTCAGATCTCTAAGGATAATCGTAAAAGGGAAGTAAGACTACAAAATGAACTAAATTCTTCCTATAGACAGGAGGAAGAATTATGGAGACAGAAAGCCAGATGTCGTTGGCTCAAACCTAGGGACTGGAACACTGGATTTTTTCACAAACAGGCAGAGGCAAGGAAGAATTTTAAAGTTGTGCATGAGATTCACCTCCAAGACCAAGCTATCCAGAATTTTGGGGAAATCAAAGTGAAAGAAACCCGTCACTTCAGCGAAATTTATATAGCAGATCCATTCCCCAATTCAGAAAAAGAAATTATGGACTTAGTCCCACAAATTGTCAAAATAAAGGATAACGAAAGATTGATTCAAAGGATCACGATGGAAGAAATAAAAGATGCATTGGATGACATGGAAGATGACAAGGCACAAGGACCGGATGGGTTCAATGCAAAATTCATTAAGGTGTGCTGGGAAATTGTTCAAAAATATTGATTTAAAATGGTGATAAAATCTCAGAGATGTGAAAAAATTGGTGGAAGCACAAATTACGCATTTCTAGCACTTATTCCCAAAGAGAAGGATGCCACTTCCTTTAACAGGTTCTGCCCCATTTCTCTATGTAATATTGGATATAAGATAATAACAAAAATTATGGCTCGAATATTAAAAAACATCCTTCCATATATCATTCTAGAGAATCAAGGAGGTTTCATTAAAGGCAGGAGAATTTGGGACAATATCATTTTGGTCCAAGAGGCAATCCATTCCATCCTGAAGAATGGTGAAAAATGTATGGTGGTGAAAATAGACTTAGCCAACATATTTGACAGAGTCTCTCATTCATTTCTCTTCTAATTAATGCTAAGATATGGATTTGATCCAAGCTTCATCAGTTGGTTCAAATTCTACATCAGTAAGCCTTGGATTTCCCCTCTTATTAATGGAAAGGAAAAAACCTTCTTTCAAGCCTCGCTAGGACTGAGGCAAGGATGCATGCTTTCACCACTGCTCTATTATTTATTGATAACATCTTCCACTTTGTCCAAGCGGGATCATAGGTATCCGCCCTATTAGGCAGAATGCCTTCCGCCATGGTTATCAACCAACTCTTGCCACAGAAATGGGTTCTTTAGAAGAGAGAATTACTTCCACAAAAGGGGATCCATAACCTCGATTCAAGCAATTTATGTACCTACTGACGACTTGACCGACCCTGCTCTTGCTACGACATTTTCACATTTAGATGCTACTACAGTACCATCGAGAGGATTAGCTGCCAAAGGTATCTATCCAGCAGTGGATCCTTTAGATTCAACATCGACTATGCTCCAACCTTGGAGCGTAGCTGAAGAACATTACGAAACTGCACAAGGAGTTAAGGAAACTTTACAATGTTATAAGGAACTTCAAGACATTATAGCTATTCCTAGACTGGATGAATTATCAGAGGAAGATCGTTTAATCATAGAAAGAGCAAGAAAAATTGGGTGTTTCCTATCACAACCCTTTTTCGTAGCAGAGGTATTCACAGGGTTCCCAGGCAAATATGTTGATCTAATAGAAACAATTAGAGGGTTTCAAATGATCCTTTCTGGAGAATTAGATGGTCTTACCGAACAGTCTTTTTATTTGGTGGGTAACATTGATGAAGCTACTGCGAAGGCTATGAACTGAAAGTTAATTCTTAAAATGACCCTAAATCGAGTCATCTAGGATTCAGAAGTGAAATAAATAATTCTATCTACTAATAGTGGTCAAATTGGTGTATTACCCAATCATGCTTCACTTGTAGCAGCTGTAGATATAAGAGTTATGAAAATACGTCTCAATGGATGGTGGTCCATTATGGCTTTGATGGGTGGTTTCGCCAAGATAGACAATGATAAAATAACCGTATTGATAAATAATGCAGGGAGAGATGTTGACATCAATCCCCAAGAAGCCTGAGAAATTTTTCGAATAGCTAAAGCTAACTGAACTCAAGCCGAAGGAAAAACACAAGCAATTGAGGTTGATGTAGCTCTGAAAAGGGCTAGAACACGATTAGAGGCTATCAATTCTAGCCCCCCATCTCTAATTAATTTTTTTTATAATGATCTAAAAATGGATTCAATGTTCCGTCTCGATCCAAACAAGTGGAGTAAAACTTATTACATGCCATTGACTCTTCAATGGTATCTAATAAGTTCACCTACTATTGGATTTGAACCAATGACTCTCGCCATATGAAAGCAATACTCTAACCACTGAGTTAAGTGGATCATTTATTCTCATAGGTAGAGTTGGACTCTATAAACAATTCTAAATGGAATTCAACGTATAGACAATGTGTCTCTGGCACAGATCGAACTTATTGGGACATATTAGATCATAGTATCAGATCATGAAATATCTACCTTGACAGAATGTGATCCATCTAGTTAGTATAGTAGTGTATCACCAAGACTGGAAAGGAAGGGATATAGCTAAGCAAGGTAGAGCACCTCGTTTACAGGTGTGCCAATGGTTTTCAGGAGAGTTTATCGACTCGTCTGATCCACGAAATAGATTCTATGTCAAATAGTCTTACTCTATCAATTTGTTTCTCTAGGGAACAATAGCATGACAAAGATGAAGTTAGGTCCGATTCAAATTATGAATCTAATTGATATGGTCAATCCCAGCTCCGTTCAATGCCAGACATAATGAGTATAATACGGGGACCTCAAAATAGATTCTTCTCGCTTTTTGAACTTTTAGGTGTATGAAGTGTCATATTTTACTCTTTGAGCGATAGAGGAGACTCTATTTGAGTCAATCTATGCCCGGGCAAGGAAAACCTACATCAAGGAAACCTTTTGAATAACTTTGGGATTGCTTTCGAAGGGTAATAATTTGGAGCACACAGAGCCATATTAGTATCTTCCTGGAAAGAGGAGAATGGAAGACTAACCGATCTTTCCACCAGTTAATGAAAGAGCCCAATGTGAGAAAATGGATGTTGGGTTCTTGGAACAGTTCAAATCATTTTGATAATAAGAAATTTGATCTGTTCTACCGATAAGGTCTATGGTTCAAGCCCGTATAGCCCTATACATTCCACTAAGTTACACTACTTTATATATATATATATATATATCCCCACATTATTGGGGGTTACTAATCTACTTCTGATAGATCAAAGGTTCTACTGATTGATCCCAGTCTATTGGATCTTGGAATTCATATGAATAGTAAGTAATTAGGATCAATCATTGGAATCTTATGAATCAGGTATAGGGAATTCCTAGCTAGCTACTATGATGAGTGGCTTCCTCCTTTCCTTTTGTTTTTAAGGGAATCTATGAGAAGGGGATCTATGGAAGTATCTGTCTGATCCAATCTGTCTAATCTGTCCAATCTAAAGAGTTTAGATCATAAAAATGGAACTAATTGTAACATACAAGAAACAAGGTGTTTTTTCTTTTCTTTTTTCCAAGGCACTTCTAGATTCTACATACAAATATAGATAGAGGATTGAGGTATTCAATACTATATTGCTTGGAATTGCACAATGTTAGAATGGGAATTCTAACATCATCTAGTTCGGAACCAAGGGAAAAGCGGGTAATTTGTCACGATATTTTATATATCGTATCACATTTTTTTTTGTTCATTTTTATCGCTAACTCTTCGAAAAAATCAAGAGTTCTCTTAAATATCATATGTTTGAAGCATTTTCTAGTCTATTCAAAGTATCGATTGGACATGTTGCTTTTGGCTCAATATGCAACGCATTTTTTTGGGGTTGAACAAAGTCCTCTTTCGTTCAATTGAAAATCCCAGCTGTATCTATCCCTTTGCTAAATATTGGGGCAAAGATCTTGATCAACTAGGATTCTCTACAATATGTTATGTCTGGTAAATAAAACCTATTCTTGAACCGGGAAGTACTACGGATATTCCGAATACCTGGAAAGGAAAATTCTCTGGATTTTATCCATTCTAGTTAAAGGCGAACCTTTTGTTCATTCTATTTCTCCACCTAAGATCATCACATGGTTTTTTAGACACAATATTTTCATATTGTGATAGACACTCTTTCCTCTAGTTTCGTTCTGGTAACATACCACAAACATGCAATCTATTGGCTATGCATATTGTATCTACATCTGGACCAGTGTTTGCTTTAATCTGCCCCACTATGGAATACATATATTTCATGGAATGCATTCTGGAATAATAGAAGAAAGAAGTCTGTTGGGACAAAAATATAACCCCTTGCTCAAAAAGGATGTGGACTGTGGCCCAAAAGAAGCCGCCTTCTGCCCCGTTTATATTAGACGATGAATTGGTAGTTGTTGTTCATGTTTCTCCGGTACCTTCAGTAGTTCCTATACCTGTAATGTTCCTGGGATTATTTATGAGCAATATTCAAGCTCTTATATTTGCAACTCTAGCCACAGCTTATATAGGTGAATCCATGGAGGGTCATCATTAAATCACTAAAAAACTGTACGATCAGACATAATATTTTCTAAGTATCGTACCTATTCATGACTTGATATGTATTGTAAAATCAAATCGGAATTCTTAGTAACAAGAGCTTGGTAAGAATAGTTGGCATTAGTTAACTATTAATTTCATCCATTAGATCTCCAAATAGAGCAGATCAGATTGGCTCATTTGTATAGAGATATGAAGAAAAAATAGGATTGCACAGGTTCACTAATCAGAGTTGGTTGAGTAAAGAATGTACCCCAGCATAGAATGATGAAATTTTTGTTCCTAGTAAGGGGAGGATTTTTTCACATTTTTACTTTGTATATAGTTCGTTTCATATATTAATCAATTTATATTGATTATAATCCTTATAGATTATATGGATTAATATATCATCTATAGATGTGATATATAATTACTTATAGTCTCTTACGCAGTCTATTCTCTCTCTGTGATAAGAATTAATATGTCCAAGAAAATGAAATCTGTATTTAAAATATTATGAAGAAGAAATATTTTCATAGGGAATAATAGGTTTCCCTATTCGTTTATATTATCACTTTGAGACCATCAAGAAATATTTTGGGTTCTTAGTTATTCGGAAGAAATCGTTCCATAATTTAATCATTGGTGAACACTCAACAAATGAAATTGTCGTATTATCAACTATTTCCCAACCTTAATAAGAGAATATTACCATGGATCCCTTAATTTCTATTGATTCCATTATTGCTGCTGGATTATCTGTAGGGCTTGCTTCCATTGGACCCAGCGTTGGTCAGGGCACTGCTGTGGGCCAAGCTGTAGAAGGTATTGCGAGACAACCAGAAGTAGAAGGTAATATATGAGGTACCTTACTGCTAAGTTTAGATTTTATGGAAGCTTTAACTATTTATGGATTAGTTGTGGCACTAGCACTTCTATTTGGAAATCCCTTTGTTTGATTACCCAAATTTACTTGATGTAGAGGCAATTAAAAGAGCTGCATAAGTGAATATATAACCTACAGAAAAGTGAACTAATCCAACTAATCGTGCTTGAACAATGGAAAGATCTATTGGCTTGTCCCTCCATCGAACTAAATTATCCAAAGGTGTGCGTTCATGGGCCCATGCAAGAGTTTCAATTAGTTCTTGCCAATATCTACGCCAGGAAATCGGGAACATAAATCCAGTATCCCAAACAAGATGCCCGAATAAGAACATCCACACCCAAACAGATAAACTGTTCATACCGAAAGGATTGTATCCATTAATAAGTTGTGAATAATTTAACCATAGATAATCCCTTAGTCATCCAATTAAATAAGTGGAAGACTCATTAAATTGCGCTACATTACTTTGCCATGACGTTATATGCTTCCAATGCCAATAGAAAGTAACCCATCCAATAGTATTCAACATCCAGAAAACTTCTAAATAAAAAGCATCCCAGACCAAGATATTGCAGGTGCCACCCCGCCTGGACCATCGCAAGGAAAACTATAACCAAAATCTTCCTTATCTGGCATTAGCTTGGAACCACGCGCATCCAAAGCACCTTTAACTAGGATCAATGTAGTTGTATGCAAACCTAGAGCAATAACATGATGAACCAAAAATTCTCTAGGACTGATTGTTAAGAACAATGAATTATTATTATCATTAATAGCATTCAACCAACCGAGTAACCATATGATTTTACCTGCATCGAATGCTGGAATACTTGTTGAAGATAGGAGTACATCGAAACCATATAAGGTCTTACCATGAGCAGATTGTATCCACTGAGCAAATATGGGCTCGATCAAGATTTTTTTTTGGAGTACCGAAAGCAAGCACAACATCATTATGAACATAAAGTCTCAAGGTATGGAAACCTAATAATAAACTAACCCAACTAAGATGAGATATTATAGCTTCCTTCTGCTCCAACATTCTCTCCAATAAATTATCCTTATTTTGTTTCGGATTATAATCCCTAATGAGGAATATAGCTCCATGAGCAAAGGCTCCTGTCATAATGAACCCAACAATGTATTGATGATGAGTATATAATGAAGCTTCGGTGGTGAAGTCTTGTGCTATGAATGCATAAGCGGGTAAAGAATACATGTGTTGAGCTACCAAGGAAGTGATAACCCCCAAAGAATATAAAGAAAGACCCAATTGAAAATGAAGAGAATTATTGATTTTGTTATAAAGACCCTTATGTCTGTGTCCTAATCAGCCTCTTGGAGGAACACGTGCCTCCAAAATATCTTCCATACTGTGACCAATCCCAAAGTTGGTTCTATACATATGACCAACAATTGAAAAAACAAATGCAATAGCTAAATGATGATGAGCGATATCAGTTAGCCATAAACTTTGAGTTTGTGGATGAAATCCTCCAAGAAGAGTTAGAATAGCAGTTCCCACCCCTCGATAGGTACCAAATAAGTGACTACTGGAATCAGGATCTTGAGCATAAATATTCCTCTGACCTGTGAAAAGCAGTCCTAAACCTTGGGGATGCGGTAATACATTCAAAAAATTATCCCATCTGACGTGCTCTCCCCTTGATTCAGGAATAGTGACATGAACTAAATACCCTGTTCAAGCTAGAGAACTGACTTTTAAGAGTCCCGACAAATGATGATCGAGATGAGATTCGGCATTTTTGAACCATGAAACACTTGGTCTCCATTTAGGTTGTAGATTTAACCTACCCACTATTAAAAATATGGAAGAAATAAATAGCAAGAAAAGAGCTCCAGTATAAAGATCTTTCGTTAGTGCATAATCCGATTGTATACCACCACTGATAAACACCAGAATAAGCAATATTGATCGAACCGGGAGAACCTCCTGGGGTAAATGATTCTATAACTAGTTGACCAAAATGAGGATCCCAAATTGCATGAGAAATGGGTCTTACATGTAATGGATTGCATACCCATGCTTCAAAATTTCCTTGCTAAGCTACATGGAACAAATTACCAGAGGTCCATACAAATATTATTGCCAATTGACCAAAGTGGGAAGCAAAAATTTTATGATAAAGGAGTTCTTCGGTAATATCATCATGACTCTCGAAGTCATGTACGATCATAATACCGAACCAAATACGACGAGTAGTGGGGTCTGCAATAGTATAATACCAAAAAAAAAAAACATGACTTATCGCCATACCATTAGCATCTATCTGCCAACCAATAACCATTTATGAATTAAATTAGAAAAATGTGAGTTAATAAACATAGCCCAATTGATAGTATCATGACCATCATCATATGAAAAGAAAGAGTAATTCTAATCTAATCACCATATTATGAACTGAAACAAAAAAGAACCATGAATAATTTTGGGGGGTTCCATATGCTCAAGGCTGCGAACAGGGTACTTTAAAACTTGAGAAAAAGGCATTAAATATTTCAATTTACTGAGCTCATACCTGATGTAAAAGGGAGGTGGTACCTGCGGACTAGGTTTAGTAGTCTTGGCAGCATGTGGAGGCTTCATGAGAATAGCACCTGGATGTTGTGATACTTTTCTATACTCTGCTGCTTGGAGTTCTCCCTTTATTGGAACACTTTAAATTAGAAGCTTTAAGCACTACTTCTCTTTTTGGAACTTGGAAATCTTTGGGCATCTCCTATCTTTATTCTCAGGTTGTCTAGGTCCTTTCCCTCTTATTGAATTAGGGGTATTTATCCTTGGCCTCAATTCATAGTTCCTCCTCACTTTTTGACTAAAATTGTGCCATCCTTCCTTTCCCTCCTAACCTTGAGCAAGCCATCCTTTGTATTTATGTAATAAATCTATTATTTATTTATAACATTCCACCCGATAAGATAAGAAAAACTGACTATTTTTGGATCAATTTATTTCCCCTAATTACATAGCAGTATTCTACATGACTAGCCGAAATAGATTGATTATTGGGCGGGAAAAGCTGTTGGAAGTTAGGCCTATTAGTCACTTTGCTCCCCCCATTCTCACAAGATTATGACTAGCAGGAAAGAGATTAAGTATTTTATCTACTATCCTCACTTTCCCTCAGGCCATACAAACGTCTCTTCATCCATAGGGTCTCTATTTTGGGAGTAACCATAACGAGGAATCGTTAACAAGGGATGTGACAGCTAGGGAAATTTGACCCTAGGTTCTTATTTCACGATGGCGTTGACAAGTGGTTAGAATGGAGGTTTAGGATGTGACATATATGTGGAAAGCACTTAAATTTCTATTCGTAATAATGGACTTTAGTACCATATGCTGGTGATGGGGGTTCTTTCTTGTTCATTGATGCTTCCTCTGTTACGGGTGATGCCCTTTCCCATGCCTCTACCACTTATGCTTGGTTAGATGTTGGTTTCCCAGGTGATCTTATTGGTATTTCCATTAGACCTAGAACATATTCTTTTACTGGAGCAACTAAAACTGATGCATTTACCTCTTCCATATATGCCTATTCCCATGTTGGGATTTATATGGGATAAACAGCTGAATAAAACTTCTTTTACCTTTGTCTCTTTTGCCTTTTCCTTTTGCTGCGGAGCAAACTCATTTTGTTTAACCTGGGTTCACTTGGAGAGCCATAGCTAAGAATGGAGAAGAAGGTTGAGAGATCAATCTTTTCTTATTATTACTAAAATAGCGACTTAAAGTTCATATTAATTTGATGGTATTACAAGCTTCTATTCCGCAATCAAAGGATCTAATCTCAAACCTGCTCATATTGTTAATCTAATTGAAAAAATTGAACTGAAAATGGTTCATTGAGCTGCAAGTTATAAACCCTTCTAGGAGAAAAATTATAAATACTTAGTAAAATAAAAGGTATATTTCTTGTTTATGAGTGTTGAGGCTGCTTTTCAGTTTATCCCTCTCAACCTCTTCCATACTGAGCTTGGACAGACTTGGGGTTAACTTTGTTGAGGCTCTTTTTGGATCCAGGTCAGATAATTGGATGACCCTAGTAGCTAGGGATTTCTACTTTTACTTTTCTAGCCTCTCATTGACCTCTTTATATTTATAAACCAACTTCCTAAGCTTTATTGCCTGCTCTAACAACTATTCTTTTTCTCACTGCACGATAAGCACTCCAAGCTAGCCTTTAGGGGGTAGGATCGACTATAGACTAGACAGGGGAAAATTACCTTTCAGTAAGATGATCGCCGAAAAGAGTTAATAAGGGTTATGGTTTATATAATATCCTTATCGTACCTTTTCCAGACCAAAGATAAGGAAGACAGATAAGGGAGACTATATGTATGTTGCCCGCTGCTCTTTCTCAACCCTTTGGTATTAAAATATGTGATGTTCCCCCTCTTAGTCAGATATATCTCTCAGTCAGATAGGGCTAGTTTTCCACGAGATATATTTCAACAGTAGGTAGAGAGATACTTGGGTTGGCTCGAGACCTACCCGCCCGGTCAACATTGAAACTAGCTAGAAGGGCGGGGCATTTTCCCAATTCTGAGGTCAAGAAGGAGGTAGTTAGGGGGAGGGCTCAGATGCTAGCTTAAATGCGTATGGTGGATCATTAATAAGATCAACAACTTCACCAACTGGAATAACTAACTGGATCAATAGGCTAAGGTGCAGTAGATGCGCCTGGGATTAGGTATGTATATGGGGGCACAATGAATACTTATTTCTTTCTTTATTCAATTTGATCAATCAATCTTCGTGTTTAATTGATATTTGAAACGATTGATGAAAAGATTGATTGAAGGGGTTTTGTTCGATGAAGAGCAAGGGAGTTCGAACAAAAACTGGTGGTGATGGTGGTTTATAGTTGGTCTTGATAAGCACATAATAGGAAGGTAAAGAGAGTTAAATCTAGATAAAAAGAGTGTTCAGTTTCCAGTTAGAGGAGTGGTTATGGAGTATCTTAGATCTGAGTTATAAGGATTTTGAAGGGAAGGAGATAATAGATAGGGTTGTCACTTCAATAATAGGTAACCATAAAGGGAAAGCACACGACTTAACCAATGCTGAGCAATTGATGGTCACTAGAACTCCTTCTTAAGTGCCGTATATAAACCTTGACTATTAGTCATTCATCCCTATCCCTAAACCTTCCCTTATCTTTTCTAATTGCTCAACTGAGCACTCTGATACGAGCGAGTTTATCTTGCATCTAGTATGAAATGCCTTTTTTATTGAATAAAAAGTGGTATTAGAGGGACCCTCATAGACGAACGCTCTCGTTGGTAAATCATGCTCACTCGAATCAGTGATCAAGCTTCAATGTTTTGATTGATCGTTTTATAAAGAAGATACGAAGATGATCATGAGCGAAAACGAGGGCTTACCAACTTATATCTTATTTCATTTTATTTCATTCTTTAATCAAGAGTGTGTGTGTTCTCTCTCGTTACCAGCAGATAATCAAATGATATTTATTCCAATATTTCAAGGTTGACTTTGTTTGATTGGATCGAGTGAATATGTTTAAGAGTGCTCGCTTAATCAGATCATGAGAAAGCACTCTGGTCCTCTTGATTTGAGTAGTCGAGTGAGCTCATATTTGTAGTTTTATTGTACTAATTATATGTGAGTAAAAGGTTCTATTTCCAATTAAGTGTAAGCAGAATGGGTAATTTATTGAAGTGCTCATGTGCTGGTCTTAGATATCAAGACAGGTGAGCCCTTCCACCCTCTAACATTGCATTCGAATTTACTTAGAACATCAATTTGCGTTTTCTTGCTCGGTTTCATGGGATTTCAAATCGCATCGACCCACTCTCATTGATTGATTTGCTTGCTTGGTATCCGGCCCATAAGATCTACATACATAGGTTCCGGTCGACGTAGATCTATGTGGATTGGGAATCGATCTCAGATGGAAGGATATCTTAGATCAATCAGGATAAATGTGAGTGAAAGGGCTGGAAGGGATAGTCATCTTGTTTGTCGATGTTAATTTTTTATCGAATGTAAAGATCAATCAAGAGATCCTCTTCAACTAATGATGTGTTCTCAATATTGAGCAAGCATAAAAGTCATTAAAGGTGGTCATGTTAACTCCCAACAAGGATGAAAAATCCTACTACCCTAAATGTGGATGGGTACTTCGATACAAGAACACCAATGTTATACTTTTTTCTTTCATGGAGCACCTATCTATATTTCTGATTTAGGTCGAAAGTGGATGAACTTATATTCTTCCTTTTTTATTATTCCATTTTTAGCAAGTAGTTGGTTCGAAACGTAGAAGAAGTGAGCATGATATTACTCTTGATCTTACTCCTAATTGCCACTATATATCCCTTGAGCACTCTTTGATCAATCAACTGAGCTTATGAAGAAGAGTGAAAAGATATTTCTTTCCTCTCAAAATGTGATAATTATGTAGGGTTGATTGATTGATTTCAATGAGATTGATTAATTGATCGAAACATAATGATAAAGAAAACGAATTACTCGCCTATTTCAAAATTATTTAATTTGGATAAAGGCAGCGTAGAGAGGCATGCCAACCCTATTACCGTCACCCGCTAATCACCTTTCCCTGCTGAACGATAGATAAGTAACCTTCCCTGCCTTAGTGGAACCCTTTTGAAACCCTTACTGAATTGTAGATGCTTCGAAAAACACACTATACTTCTGAACCTTACGATTTAGGGTTTTTCCCTCCTTGCCCTCCCTTCGGCGATATACCTTGCCCGACCTCAAAATGAAAATGAACGACACCTTTCATTAGTGAATTTAACATAAATAAAGGGTGGTACGGCTAGTATTGATGGATGGTCTAGAGCCGTTGGTTTTGGATAAACCACTGGTTGTTCTGCTCAGGAAAAAGGATAATACCCTGGTTGCTGATGGGGAGTACTAAAGCTAAGAGGGGGTGGATCAAGTGTTGGCCTTGATTTGGGAAGAGATAGGAGGCCAGTGCCCATTGTAGCTAACTAAGGACTTGCCTTTATTCAGGATGGATAGTGAGTGCCCGGTGCCATAGATAAGTGCCCAAGCTTGGGTTCTTAGTCTTCAACTTGAGCAAGATGGGAGGGATCAAGAGTTAACTAGCATCAGGATGGCTTAGGGAACAAAAGACATCAACCATGCATAGTTTGCTGATGATCCAATCCTACTCAGAGGTGCCAGCCAAATCATAGTCAGAAGATTCAAGACTGAAATGGACCTCTAATGTCAAGCTTCAGGAAGTAAGCTAAATTTAAGGAAGAGCTCAATTTATAGCTAGAATATTAACCCAAGGCATTAGAGGAAATTTGGAATCTAAAATGGGCCTTATAAGAAAACGTGCCAAAATAAGTTCTTGTGAGTTGGATTTCAAGAACCAATAGAATTTCAATAAAATGAGTCAACCATAATGGTTGAATTCACATATTTGTCATAAAAAAAACAACTTTTTTTTTCTTCGTATTTTTGACATATCTCCTTGTGTTTATACTCAAATTTCAATCGAGAGAGCTTGTTGGATGCGGAATTTAATTCTGCATCCAACGATTACCCACACTGCATACTTTTGATGGGCCCCGTTACCCCAAAAACAAGAAATACATGAAAAAATGTGATGATGACATCATCATCACGTTTTTTCAGGTATTTCTTATTTTTGGGTAAGCGGGGTCTGTCAAAAGTATGCAGTGTGGGTACTCGTTGGATGCAGAATCAAATTCCGCATCCAACGAGATCTCTCGATTAAAATTTAAGTAAAAACATAGGGAGATGTGTTGAAAATACGAACACAAAAAGTAGTTTTTTTCTTTCTTCCTCCAAAATTAATAAATATGATTTTATTATTTTAACTATTATTTTATTATTTTCCTTAGGAGGCCCATTTTAGACCCCAAAATTCCTCTGATGGAGATGTCTGGAATCTCATCTATCTTAGGAATTGAAGGAGTAACTAGATGGGGTTCATTTAAGTACCTGGGGGTCCCAATTTTCAAATCTAAACCCAAAATCTTGGACTTGAATCCACCAATAGAAAAAATAATAATAAAAATTGTAGCTTGGGGAGCAGCTTGGTTAAATCTGGTAGGGAAACTGGTAATGATAAAGGTTGTTATGAACAACTATCCCCTTTACCAACATTCTATTATGATGGCTCCTTCCAAAACTCTTGCAACAATAAAAATCCCGCCGAGATCCTTCCTCTGGCAAGGAGGGAAAAATGGTGGAGGGAATTTTTTATTATCTTATCAGCTAGAGGAAAATTAAATTGTCTCGGATGGAAGGTGGACTGCAAATTATAGATCTAAAGGTCCAAAATTTGGCAATGGGAGAAAAACTGCTTTGGAATCTGATAGATACAAAGCACTCCTGGAGAAGTCAGGTGATTAGGCACCAATATTTCTCAGGTTAGTGATTCTAGTGTCTTGACTCTGAACCAACGAACAATCATGGCTCTCCCATATTTTTCCTCTACAAGAAGGTATTTCCCAGCTTCAAAGAAGACCTCCATTGGATTCCAGGAAATGGTAAACAAATAAATTTTTGGAAGGATTCAATTATGGGGAAGCCATTACCTTCCTCACTCCCAAAATTTAAAGCATGGATGGACAGGCAGGGAGTAAGCACATTGTGGGACATCTCACAATGGGACGTCGACCCCCGTCACCACTAGAATTGATGGTCCTTGCTAGAGTGTCCAACAGAGCTCGAAGGAGAGAAAATTCAGTTTCTTAACCATTTGTCAGGCTCAGTGCCAGTGGCAAGAGGAAAGAGAGATCGTCGTGGTTAGGGATGCAACTCCGACTCGTACACCTCTGGATATGGATACAAGGTGTTCTCTGCAATTCCAAATGTGCAAAGTAATCCAGCGATCTAGAAAAGACTGCGGGAAATTAAAACCTTGCCTAGGATCAATCTATTTTCCTGGATGCTGGTGCACGAGAGGATTCTTACCGGAGACAATTAAGAGAGGAGAGGATTCGAGGGACCCTTTCATTTCCCACTATGCTCTAAAGACAGCGAAACCATCCAACATGTGTTCTTTGACTACTCCTATGCCAGAATCATGTGGGATTGGATGACAAGTCCATGATTTGACGTGATTGAGTTATCAGGCAACATTCAACAGTGTTTCATCAACCGGGAGAAGGCGTACAACAGAGTTTTGGATTAAAAAAAATGAATTAAAGAATGTTGGCTGAAGATACCAAAACTCATCTGCTGGTGCATCTGGATTGAACACAACCTCATAATTTTCCAGGACAAGGCTCAACCTGCATGGAAGATAGTAACTGAGGCACAAGCTCTCATGGGGGAGATTCTAAATGTCATGATGGTCCCTAAAAAAAATCCAATCTGGTTGATAACAAAGTTAAATGGATGCAATATTTCAATTTCCCTGTCGTTACATATTTGGCCAAGAAATAATTGGAAAATTGGGAAATAAGATTCGATAAATCTCAATTTGAGAATTGGTTGAAAGAGAGGAAAATATTTAAATTGTTTTTTCACGGAGCTTCAAAGGGAAACCTAGTGATGGCGGGAGGGGGAGGGGTCATCATTTTCCTTGAAGGGAAAATAGAAACAGAATACTACTGGAATATAGGGAATGATTCCAACAACATGGCCAAAGCTTATGGGCTATGGCAAGGACTCGAGCAGCTAAAAGACAAAGGATTTGATGAAGCCATGGTTTTTGGAGATTCTCGGTTAATAATCCAAGCGATGAATGGGGCAAGTCAGTGTCGAAATTTAAGGTTGGCTAGGCTGCTCAAAAGAATTAGCTTCGTCTCTAAGACTTTTCGACGGTTAGATTTTTTTCACATTCTCCATGAGCTAAATGATATGGCGGATCTAGGTGCTAATAAATCAATGGTATTAGGCAGAATGAACTATCTGTAAATTTGCATTTACGTTCAGTTTTACCTCCTTAAAAGGCATGGTTATGTTATGTCTGGAAATTTTGTCCGAGCAAGATTGAAGTGGAATTTGTAGGCACAAGTTGTTATGGTTTTCATGAACCAGTTATTGTATCTCTTTCAGTGGTTCCAACGCTCATTTTATAATTTAAAACATAACCGTTTTGTCAAAAAGGAAAGAGATTCTACATTGTGATATTTATAACTTGGATGATTTAATATGAATAATGTTGACAACCAAGTTAAAGGATTCCTAATGATGAACTTGGTTGAGGGTCCAAAATGTTGAGGAAATTTGTCTCCGAAACACATATTCTCCATCGTTAATCTATTAATTAAATTGTTATCCTTAAACCTAAGCTCTTAAACAAAAGTAAATTATCCAAACAAATACATTCCTCCTCCATAATACATATAGGGTAATTATATTTAATATATCAATATAATTATTTTGACGTTATTATTTCAAGGAATCAATAATGTATGTGTATGTATAGATTAATATGAATTTATTTTATTTTATGAGTTATTAAATATTTAAAAATATTTTTATGAAACTCTTCGTATTTTCAAAATTAACTTTTTATTATTATTTAAAATTAAAATATTTTTATAAAATTTATTTCATTATAAATGGCATATTTGATCATTTTTATATGAAAAAATATATATTTCAGATTATTAAAAATAATAAACTATAATAACAAAGAATTTAAATTATTTTTATATTAAATTTATTTAATAAAATAAATAAAATACCTATACGAAAAAACACCACCCCAAACACCATATTGTATACACCCTATTAAAAAAAAGTTGAAAAAAAAAACGTTAAAACGCATGGTCTTCAAAATTGTATTGAAATTTAGATCAAAATGCTTTACTTTTTAAATTCTTTGTAACATAAACCTTCTACAACTTGCTAGACTT
This sequence comes from Pseudotsuga menziesii, assembly GCA_001517045.1. NCBI lineage: Eukaryota > Viridiplantae > Streptophyta > Pinopsida > Pinales > Pinaceae > Pseudotsuga > Pseudotsuga menziesii. The sequence goes on along the minus strand of LPNX010936893.1, from coordinate 136,743 downwards.
TTCCTTCCTGCACTCAATTGACATTATCACTTGAAAACCATAACGTATAAAGATGACAAAAAAAAAAAGTTTGTAAAACTAAGATAAGCCATAAAGAAGCCTGCATGATTAAAGTTATATTTTCATTTTGTTCATTTTCGAATAAGTTGTGCATTTTCTTTTACATTTGGAAATAAAGCAATTAACCAATATTTAAAATGAAATCAATTTTGTAAGTAAAATTAATGATATGTATATTGATTTTGTTATTTTTAAAAAGAATTTAAAAAATTAAATAAATATATTTAAAATATATATTAATTAAGATTATCATAAATCTTTTAAAAAAATTATTATATTATTTAAATAAATATTAAGTCGATAAACGTTTTTATTTGAGATATGGGGTGGACTAGGGTCCATGTTTTTTCATTTAGAACGAGGATGAGACAAGTGTATCATCGAGATTGACTTTATGGCAGTCGTTCAACATTCGAAATAAACAATTATAAAAAGAGGAATATAGAAACTAACGGGTAGCTAGTTGATGAAAGATTAACTGATAACAATGCATGGATAACTCATTGCTGATTAATGGATAACCAACTGCTCATGGAAGATAACTAGAAGAAAGTGAGATAAAATGAAAAAGAATATAAAAAATAATTGATAGTTGATAAATGGATAACAGGAAGAATGTCGATGATAACATGTAACTAAGCATGGATAACTCACACTTGAACCCGTTTAACTAGAAGAATATGACAAATAAAAAAATATTTCAAAACTGTCTTTCGTTCCATAACTGTCTCTCAACTATTTTATCCCTATCGACATGATCCAACCACAAACTATGTGGGTGTGCTAGTTAATATATTATTACATCGATATAAGTTTTTATTTGAGATTTCGGGTGGACTAGATGTCCTATGCTTTTTCATCTATGGAGGAGGATGAGACAAGTGTACTGTCGACATTGATTATATTGCAGTCGTTCAAAATTCAAAATAAACAATTTAAAAAAAAAACAATAACTGGTAGCTAGACTATGAATGGATAATTGGTAGAAATGCATGGATAACTCATAGTCGATGAATAGATAACCAACCGTTCATGGAAGATAACTATAAGAATGTGAGATAAAAAGAAAATTGATATAAAAAAAATTGATAATTGATAAATGGATAACAAGAAGAATGTAGGTAATAACATGTAGCTAGGCATGGATAAGAGCTGAACCCACGTTTAACCAAAAGAATATGAAGAATAAAATTATATTTCCAAAATGTCTTTCATTTCATAACTATCTCTCAACCATTTGATCCATATCACCATTTAATCCATATACATAATCTAATAAATATACTAGTTCTAATTTATTAGTCATTTACATAGTAAATCACTCACAACTTTCCTTTTCACCACCATGGAGCTATAACGAACATTCTGTTAACTGAATTAATTATTACATATGTAATATATATTACATATTCTTGTGAATACATCCTTATCAATTCTATTGAAATTGATATACCTTTTAATCATAAATTGAAATTTCTATACCTTTTTATCATAAATTATACACATTGAAAGAGGAGTCATTCAAGTATTTTGTACAAAAGTAACTAAAACATTTGGTATTCTATAGTTTATAGTTTAAACTTTTATTTGATGTTTTATACTTTACATTTTCGTTTATATTTATTAAAATATTTTGTAAAAATTGACTTTAACATGTTGAAATATTTAGTATGTTTACATTATTATTATTTTTTAAATGAAAATGAGTATTTTCATATTTATAAAAAATTTAAAAAAAAGGTAATAAATTAGATTATAACGGTCCAAAAGAGAACATCAATTTTTTTTGGACCATTGTCCTGCTTTTTCTACATGAGTCCATGGTTTTGAAACTATTAAAGATGTGCTAACATCTACTAGATAGCTATATACTTTAGCATGTTGGCTGAGCAATAAAGCAAAAAAATAGACCATAAACAACTAAACTTAACTAGTACTGTGACCACTATTCATGACCAAACTTAACTAGTACTGTGACCACTATTCATGACCTTGTAGAGAAGCATTGTTTCATATGTGTCAGAGCTTGAAATGTCCACAATGGCATGGGGAGGTGGTTGTACATGATCTTTGTTCATGGGTAAATGCATTAAGGTGGGTAACACTTTTTGGCCAAATTTGGCTATGAAAACCTGATTTTTTACTTGGCCATATATGCCATATATGCCATGTGAATTTGGCCATATATGCCATGTGAATTTAGACTTGTAGTAAAAAAACAAATTGTAGAATATTATGTTGGCTTCCCAATGATATATTTTTTTTAAATATTATGATGTCATTTAATGTGTGAAATTTCGCATTTAATGAACTGTGTGACCTTAAAAATTTGAAGAAGTTAATAAGTGGCTCGTGTCCAACCCCAATAATTCGATCTTACATTAATAATTTAAATATATATATATGAGCATGATCTACGCAAAATGCACTGTGGTCTGCATATTTTTTTGTTAATTTATTTCGCAATATACAATTATTTATTATTTTTTGAAAGTGACCACATTCGATTTCTGCATCATTTTATACACATGTGTGTCTATCCCAGTTTTTTTTTCACTGTTTTCAAAAATTGAAAAACCAAAGATACCCTTTTTAACAGGATGCGCCGATGTGTGGGTTGTGCATTTTTAAAAAAAATTTGGATGTGTATTTTTTACCCTCCAGATTTTTCTTTGAGATGCTTCGAAGTTGTTGTCAGGTTTTCTAAGTGTAAGTTTTAAAACGAATTTAAAAAAAAGCCATATGAATGCCAAAATGCATGCATGATACCTCAATGGATAGAGGATTCGGTGATGAATCTATTGGTACAAACTCCGCTCAGTTATGTGCTATGAATGACAGGGTTTACACCCCTGAAAGACACAAAAAAACATTGATTTTCCTGTAAGAGGGCTAATTCTCTATTTTTTAGGCCCTCGATCGAGGTATTCAAATCCCTCAATCGAGTTTTTAACAAAAGCTTGATCGAGGGTTTATTACACTCTTGATCGAGAGTCTAATAAACCCTCGATCAAGCTACCAGTAAAACCTCAATTGAGGTAGCTCTGAAACCCTCGATCCAGCTACGACCTCGATCGAGGTCCTATTTTTGTTAAAATCTTAAACAAAAGTGCCTGGGAATCAACTTAGGCATTGATGGCATTAATGCCATTCCAACTACCTTCCCAACCTCATTTCCCACCCGAATTCCTAAAGGAATTCTATATAATGATAAAACATAAAACATAAACATGTTACTAATTTTACCCTTCACAATTGACTAACCTATTTGAAACAATGCTTGTGTTCTAATGCAAATTTAGCATTGTGTATTGTGTTTACATATTGTTGGAGGTATGAATTTGGATTGTTGATCAGTCACAATGGGAAGCAAGAAACGTCGAAGTAAAATATCTACTAGGAATCAAAGCAACACCGAAGCAATAAGAGAGAAAAATAGAGAAAGAAAGAGGAAAAAAAGAGCAATTTTGAGAGGAAAAGGAGTTACAAATCAACCTATGATGGGAGAATCAAATGCCATTGCTAACAATATTGGTATTTTAAAAGTTATATGCAATTTCATATTCAGATATATAATTTCATTCTCAGAGTGATCTAGTTCATATAATTTCATGTTCATATATTCATATAATTTCATATTACATATTCATATATTCAATTTCATAGTGCTCTAGTTCATAATTTTTATATATATACATGTTAAATTGTTTAAAACTTAATTCTAATTTTGTAATTGTAATGTTGTAATTAATTCATAAACTTATATACATTATATGTGCATGTATTCATATATATGTATTCATAATTGTATGTACATTGT
>LPNX010936893.1:50724-126492 GCA_001517045.1 Pseudotsuga menziesii | reverse complement strand
TATATATATATATATATATATATATATGATGGTTTTTATTCGATGCAGGTTTTTTTGGGATGTTGCCCTTGGTGGCGTGAATATATCCAAGCCATGGTATTGCGAGACCATACCTGGTATGAGAGAACTACATTCAGCTCGTAGTAAAGACATGGATGACATATTTTCCGTTGAAACGAGGAAGTATGCATGTTTCTGTGTGTTCTGCATTTATGCCAATGCATTGGGGTTTGATCATTGCGTGAACGATGCATATGTCAAACAATGGAAATATGTCCCTCTTTATCCAAAGGGGCCACATCCAATTCCGACGTGGCAAGAGATGCACACTGACGAGGCAGTGGTTTCACTAGGTCATGATCGGGTTTCTGATTTGGTTAAGCAAGGTACATGATTTGATTAATGGATTCATTATGTAGTTCACACGTTCAAGTTTCAAATAGTTGATTGAATGTTTAAACTTCTAGTCTTGTACACATGCATATATATATTTAAGTTTTGTTTAATATTTAAAATATTGATGCAGGTGATGTATTTGTTGTAATTGCACCACCAGGAAATGACGAGCACGTGGTATATTTTTGATGTGGTGTACACAAATCAAAAGTAGGTTGGTGCAGCCCTATGTTGATGGAGAGTTCACGTATCAGGTTGGTGACCTAGCTGTGATGGGAAACTTTTTTGAAAAAGTGAGAAGACAAGGTGATTACATTATTTACATAGATTTCATGCCTATATATATGTCTTGTCAGTACAGTCAATTGGTGGTGGCAGCTCAGATACATCTCATTGAAATCAAGGTGAATAGGGGTGAGCCAAAGAGATGGAAGATGTCAGTAGTAGACCATAATCGTATTATGGAGACGTGCATTCCTATAACCCATTGGTCGGATGAATGAAAGTTATATTCCACTTTTGATGTTGACATAGTTGACATGCTTTTGAAATGTAGCAAACCAAAATTTCTTCTGAAATATATCATTTGTATTTAAATGTAATTTTTCTAAACTTATATATGCGAGTATGTGCATTCACCTATAACTAGGAATACCAACAATGTCCAAAGACCATCTTATGCAAGCTCAAATTTGTCTATGTAACTTTTTTTGGTGTATTTGTGCAAATACATGTATATCACACTCTATTTGTGAAAAGTTATAAATTACATGTTACATTGTAGACAAGTTGTAAATTGTTAGTGATATGTAATACAAAGAACAACACATACATTTATTGTGCCCTCATTAAATCTACCAATTGCAATTGATATTAATTTTTTTTCCCATTTTTACCCTATCTTGGTCTCTGCCCCTTTTTACTCTTTGTAATATTCACTTGTTGTAAATTGTAAACTTGTAAACTTTAAAATTGTAACTTGTAAACTTTGCAAAAGTGTGAATTTTAAATTTGTAAGTTCCTTGTAAATTATTGTAGATGGGTAAATTTTGTAAACTCGTCAATTAAATTATATTGAATTGTAGATTTTAATTGTAATTGCAATTGTAATTGAAAATTGTAAAATGTGATTATAGTTTAGTTTGATTGTGATTTTTGTAAACTTGTAAATTCTTTTGCAAATAAAGTTTTTTGTTTTTTTTTTTTTGTAAATGAAATCTAATTTTGAATTGTAGTTGTAATTTAAAATTGCAAATTGTGAGTGTAAATTGCAACCAGTAGATTACATTATATAGTTGTTCATTTTGTAACATTTTAATTGTAAGTTATGTTAAATTGTAAGTTTCGTTTGATTGAGAATTTTGCAAACTTGTATTTTTTTTTACAAATGAAATCAAATTTAAAATTGTAGTTGTAATTTTTTTTGTAAATGAAATCAAATTTTACATTGTAATTGTAAAATGTAGTTGTAATATAAAATTGCAAATTGTGATTGTAATTTGCACCTAGTAGATCTTACTTTGTAAAGTTGTAAATTTTGTAACATTTTAATTGTAAGTTATGTTAAAAATTGTAAGTTGTGTTCGATTGACAATTTTGCAAACATGTAAACTTGTAAACTTTGTAAACATTGTAAATTTTGTAAACTTGTAATTTATTAAATTGCAAAATTTTACTATTTAGTAAGATTGTAAAACATTAATGATTGTTAAATATGTTAAAATTGTAACTCGAAACAAACTTTAAACTATAATTGCAAAGAATTAAACCATTTAGTAGTCCATCATGTTAAATTTTTTTTCATATATATATATATATATATATAATCATAACTTGTACAAAATAATAAAGTCCACAAATAACACAGTCTGCAAATCACCCCTACGCCATTGATCGAGAGATCAACCATCATGGCCACTACCGTCAGCTGCACTATGCCCCTGGCCTTCCTCATGCACATCACGAAGAAAATTTCCCAGGTCTGGGAACTGCAGAATTTAAGACCTTGAACTCTGCAAGTCAGTTACATACCACATATTTAAATTACATGTACAATGTGACAAAAAAAATAAATATAAATTAAACACAAATGTATGAACTCACCTTGCTCGAGTTGAGTTTCAGGTTTGGGAGGTTGGCACCTATCTGCCGAGATGAGACTTCATCAGGACCTGACTGATGAGTGGCAACCCACTCATATGTAAACATCACAGCAGATTCAACGCTCTCATATGCAGTTTCCTGTGTCTATGTTTGTTTCCTTGACATGAAACTAGTTATATTAATGAATTACAATTTGAACTTGAGAATTACAATTTGAACATGTAAATTATAATCTGAACATAAATGTGCAAACAATTCGAACATAAATAACTAGTACCTTGTCGACTGATGTGTCATGAGAAGGACTCGAGCGGGGCTATGTAGAATTCTGGGCAATGCCCTTGCCTCTATCTTGTACAATATGAACAAGATTAACGAAGAAAGTTAGAAAAAACCAAATTATTACGTGTTCAACAATTGACTCATTTAGAAATTCAAATTTAGGATGACAGTTAACACATACCTCATCGACGTGGGCGAACGGAACTGTAGCGGAACCTCGAACAGATGCATCACTGCCAAAAAGGACCTCCATGAAACTAGGTTCCTGTATGGAGGTCTAACACAAAGAAAAGTATTAGTTAAAAAATTATTCATTTAATGATACATTACAATCAATACAATCAAATGACGTCAATAAAGATATACTTTCCCCATCGGTCGAGGCCTGCATCTATCATGCAGTTGAAAATATACATTGTGGGATGTGATAGCATACTACAACACTGTGTCGTGATCAAGAAGGCAAGCAGTATCATCTTCCACCCACTATAAGTCAGGCTCTGTAGGTGCATTGGGTGCTCTTCGTCTTTCTACCTGCACAACCATTATGGTCCCATGCATTGTCATGTGTGTCACCTCTGCTAGTGCACTCCGCTACTCAATCACTAGCTGAGATAACTCGACTACATCATGTGTCCTAAGAAAGGTCCTGTTAGGGAGACCTACCAAAGGCTCTACCTCTGGATGAGCTCCAGGGTCTCTCCTAGCCCTAGGACGTGCATGACTGCATCCCCCACCGACACCATATAAGCTCAAGGGTGTGCTGGTGTAATCTGGGTGCATCCCTAGGACAAACTCTACATATATATGTTTTTCAAAGTACAGTGGGGCATGTTCATGGTGGGGAAACATGCCCCATGCTCCCATAAACCTGTCATACACATAAGGCTTTCTAGCATCTAGCTTAAACTCCTTGAGTCTAAGTGGTTGACCAAGGGGGCGGTCAGGAGGGATATCAAATAATGTTCCCTTCACATCATGGCCAGTTGTTGCATCTCTCACTGCAGGCCATTTATCAGGACCCATCACTGCGGGCCTTCTTCTCTGACATGCAGTGGTCTAAAGAGAACTCAATGGCTTGATGGACCTGTAGATCTTCAGTAGATTGTCTACTGCCTCTAACATCATCCACTTCAAACGTGATGCGGGAGAGTGGTCTGAAATTGAGCAGACGTTAGACCACAAAAAATCACGCTGAATGGTAATGTCTTGCATCATGATGCGTGTGATCTCATCCTCCCATGGTGCTTCCTCGGGAGGGTCAGGGCCTTGTTGTGCAGCCACGACACCTGAAAATTAGATGAAAACATAAATGTCAATCAAAATACATACATCAACTATAGGTGAATTTGAAATCAATATAAATTAAAGGTACTGATAACTGAAATAAAAATATATATGGATTTAACGTACCTGTCTCGTGAGGAACCTACCCATCGACACCAGCAATATCCTCCTTGTCGCTCGCATGCACAGAGTGATTGCCAGAGTGGTTGTCGCTCAACTGCCCAGCAGGAGCGTGTGTTGGTGCAGGATGCTTGGGTGAACTTGTGAAAATAGAGACATAGAAGTTGATGGTTAAATATACACATGTGAAACAATTTAATTTTATGTAACTAACAACAAAGAGTACATCATATGCAATTGTATACTTACGAGTCCTTTGCCGACCTCTGGGGCAAGGAATGGTCGCATATCCACCAATGCTCAAACCGAAGAACCTCGTTGTGTAGATGCATTTGCATGAAATAAATATTTATATTAATATTTATCATACTAATAATATTTATATGCTAAAAAATGATATAAATTAATCTATATTTTAGATATAAAATGAGTTTGTGTAAAAATTCCTCTTACTAAGTCTAATATGCCTAAAATTTGTAATTGTTTCTACGACATAGCTACCTCTTTGTTTTGCTCCATATTAAACTATTGTTTGCTTAGATCTTGCTATAGCTTAAATTTAAAATCTTTATTTTCTAATGATGAAGTCTTTCATGTGTGACCACCAACTCTGAATAGGTTATATTATGCTCAATGTAAAGTAAAAAAATGAATCTTTTAAGGATTTTCCTTAACAAAAAATAATATATTTAAATATGTAATATAATAAATTATAAAATATTACTCAATTCTTCAATGAATATATGTTTTATAATGACGATCGACTTATATCAAACTCCTTTAACTATGCGAAAATGAGGGAAAGGAGTTTAAGTCGAATGTTGATTAATGATAAAATGCTCCAAAACTTTGCGACCATTCATGGATTGGTCTTTGAATATGTCTACAATGTTGGGTGCTGACCTAAAATGGTTTGACATTGATCATGAAAACCAATTTTGGGCGCTGACCTAAAAGGGAATCCTACTAGATCGAAGATTAAAGTGGTTAGGTACCCATGTAATCCAATCGATGGTTATTCCTTTATATGAACATTGATAGTTTGATGATGATTACTTTCTCTTTTAATCTTGTTTTGGTCATAACATAAGTTGGCATTCTTTCGTTTTAGGTGTTATTCATGGTGTTGGAGTTGAAGGAGCCCCAATTAGGGATTAATTCCCTTATTTTACCATGACCATATTTACACGATAAGGCCCACTTCCACTTCCCAAGGCGCTTTTATCCCACTCGATATTAAAGAAGCATGCACTTATACTCAAGTGTCCTTCCCCCCTAGATATTTTCATCTATCCTTAAATCTTATCATAGGTGAGGTCTACCATAACATTGTTCTAGAAACTGTATATATATTGAGCATATCATGTTCTCTATATATCAAAAGTTTCCCGCAGAAATTTCCACGCCAGTTTGGAACCAAATATGCAGGTACTCTCTTGTTGTATCCAAATATCTCATTATTTGCACGGTGTTTGAGGGAATCAAATTTCCCTATATACATTCCTTATTCCGAATAATGCCCCACTTGAGTGTTCTAGCTACATTGTGGGTACTCTTCCCATATATTAGCTATGTTAATTGCCACTCTTAAAGGATCGTGACAGCAAGAATCCTCAACAATATCCTAAGGCACTTGCTTCCATTCTTTAATGATGGTCAAGGTCCCATGCGATTTCTCTTCTATGTATTGTGATAAACTTGATTTAATAGAGATAGGTTATATATAGATTACATTAATTAATTCTTAATTATGTTTTTGGTTGATAGGGTATATTAATATACATTAATGATTATTTTTATGTGTTTTTTGATATTTTTGTAGTCTAAAATATTAGAAAGAGATTCTCTTTGTTTGTGTTGAAAAATATTGAAAACTAAATTTATTATTTTTCTATTCAATTAATCAAAATTCTATGAACATCATCTTTAAAAATTATAGAAATGAATAATAATTAATGGTATTAATTCTTCAGGTAGATATTTTCAAAACTAGATTCATAGGCCAAGTAGAGATATGTGCTAGAGCAAGGTATTCTTTACAAATTGTACAAATGAAAAATAAATTTTAGTAATCTAACTCTTTAATTATATATTTCTAGAATAACTTTCTAGAATAACTTTGGAGGTAATCAACTTATTTAACTAATCAAAAGTTGTAGATACTTTCGTATTAATACCATATAGATTTTGATTGAAGTACATAGATCATGTACTTAGTAGGATATAAATTAAAAATAAAATGTCAAATTTCAAATGAGATCACTATGGATCTATTTGATATTAAGAAAGCTAAAACGGTCGAGGCATATCAATAAAACCATAACTTTGCACTTTGCACTTCATGTCAATCATTGCGAACATAAAGAGTAAATGATTTGATTTGATTTTTTATATTTAAAGAAATGTGAAAATAATACAATCATTTACCTCTCCATAATTTAATTTATATGAGTGTAGGAATTTCACATTGGAACAGAGAGACTGAGATGGAATAATAAGCATCATGCCTAAAGTTTTGTCCAAAACATTATGGAATTTGTAATAAAAATGCACTAGATCTATTTGCTTCCTCATTTGCTTATTTTTATGGGTATCCAACGTTAAAAGGAAGTGATGTTCATCAACCAATTTGGTTGGACCACAACTTTTACAATTTGATTCATTGCAAGACTCCTTCCATTTGAGGTTCAATCTGTATGTCAAGAGTAATTGTCTTCAAATTGACACTTCATTTAGTTGATTACCTTAGTTATATTTGGAAATTAGTTTTAAATATATAAATTTATATTTACAACATTTTTCTCCATGGGTGTAGATCACTTGGATATGCAATGCATTGTTAAGGCACTCCTTACAATGTCGCAGTTTAAGAATTTACTAACCCTATGTTATGCATTTGCGGCAATGTGGAAGGTTGGAATGGAACACATGTTAGTATGTGATATTTTTTGGGTTACTTTAATTACCAAGTGGATTTGTCTAAAGTAAGGAAAAGTCCCTTTAAAAAAAAATTAATAAGAGAATATGGATGGATACATTTCCATTTCACACCGAATTGTGATCTAAAAATTATGGTAAAATCTAGTGCACTACAACTCAAAGCTCCGGGTTGATGTAAGAATTTTTTTTTTCAACAAGGGAATTAAACATGATTATCCCAAGTAGGGAAACACAAATTAGGGAAAGGTAATTCAAAGTTTTCATTTTATTATGGTGATCCAAGAAATGTTGAGTTTGACCAACTATTTAATGAATCTTATCTTAATGATATATAGAAACAAATAGTGTAAAGTAATATACAAAAAGTGAAAATGCTTTCAAAAAATAATAAAAATAACAATTTGTGAAATTGAAATCTTATGTTTTATACGAAGTACCATAGGTTTCATCATATTTAGCGAACACGACACGAAGAGATTGAGGTTTTTCTTTCCCTACCATAAACATGATCGAGGATTTGAAACCTATCCAAAATGCATAAAAAAATTACTCCTATCCAAAATGCACAAAAAGCTTAATGGCACCAATATCCATATCCTTCTTCAAAGACACCCTAGTGGGGGATTGTGAAGCTATAGAGAATAGTTTGAGTTTTAGCTGTCATTGGTGGTGCTTGAGCTCAAGAATCCACATTAGGGTTTAACATCTTTATTTTTGGGTAACCATATTTTTTCCTTAAGGTCAATTCCCATTTCTCAAAACCTACACCTTTCGTATGTCACTCCAATGAAGAAAAATGGCCGTGGGATAAAGAACCCTTCTCGGTCATCTCCCAACATCTAATCATTTTGGATCCCAAGGCGTATTCCAACTTGGCCAATGGACTGTTAAGTGTTTGCAAAATACCCACATGTTTTGTTGATGTTCCATCATTTGGATCACTGTGAAACTGTTGTCACAACTATGTGGTGGACATTAATAATGAACACGCATTTTTTCGTGAACAATAAGAAAAGTCAAGAATCCTAACATTATTTTTTAGATTTAAATGAAAAAGTGAAAGGGGTGTTTTATGATTTTACTTTATTGTATTCCTCTACAATATCGATTTTTATTTAGTTTATTAGTTTTGGACACTTTATCATCATAAAAGTGATTTGATGCCATTATCGAAATAATAATGGTTGGAGACTAGAAAAGGTTGGACAATTATACAAAGCATTTGTTCGTCTTCAAACCATAGTTCAAATTGTTGTCTTTATTTAAAAACTACACCTTGAGTAACATGTGTTGTGCTTGGATAATGAGTTTTTTTCACTTTTAGGGAAGCAAATTCCACCTTACTATTTGTAGGTTATTCTTAGTGATAGGAGTTTAGGCCAAAGGAACACTATAGGCTCAATCCCTATGTGATTCTTGCATCTAGCAATAAATATTATTGGATATGAGACCTGCACCTATAGAGTGTGGGATGAATGTAGAAGATGGGGTGCGGTGAGCACTAAGGAGCAAACATGCACTATGTACCGTATTCATATACACAAATTAACTAATCATATTAATTAATATAATATAATTTTTCAATACATAAATTTTTAAATATTTAAAAATGTATAAATATGTATTTATTTTAATTATAATATACACACACACACACACACAATCATGAACCTTAAACCGATGGAGGCATTTATTTAAATAACCCATGGATTGTTTAGATAAATGCCTCCATCGTCTCGTCTAGGGTTTGGATTTTTCCCAATCTTCCGTGTATTCTCAGAGGATTGAAAAAAATTGGCCAGCATTTCTGCTTACCCAACACACATTTCAAAATTAAACCGTTAGCATAAACATTGCCGGTTGATAGAAATATTTATAAAAACTATAAATTCAATATTTAAATTTAACAAATTTAAATTAAAATTTAGCAAATTTAAATTAAAATTTTATAAAAAATTAATGATTTGTCTCTGGTTTAGGGTTGATTAATTGTCTCTATAGTTCATATAGGTTCTGTTTACTTGGTGTCTTATGGATTTTTTTCAATCCTCCGTGTATTCTCGGAGGATTGAAAAAAATTGGGTAGCATTTCTGCTTGCTCGGCACACATTTCAAAATTAAACCGGCAGCATAAATGCTACCGGTTAACAAAATATATATAAAAAAAAAAAAAAAAATTAAATTAAATAAATAACAAAACTAAATTACAATTTTATAAAAATCCGTTAGTAGTTATTCTTTCCGGCACACATTTCAAACCTATTTAACAAAATAAACTAACCTAAAAACATGTATAACAATGATTTTTTTTAATTTTAACCAAAAAATTTAAAACTTAAAAAAAAGGTAAAATTAAATTTAAATTTCAAAAAACTAGTTTAGGATGTTACCTCTCTGTTCCGACATCGTGGTGAAAGGTAGGTTGTGGTTGGGTTGTTTGTGGCTTGAGTACTCGGTCGAGGTCTGTGGGTTGCGCAACAACTAGGTCAAGGTACCTGTGTGGAGAAAATGCCAAAAAGACACTGCGGGTCCCTGCGGCCTTTTTTATATATATATTTTTTCATAGGGACCTCGATCGAGGTCTTAACACCTCAATCGAGGTTTTCTTAAACCCTCGATTGAGCTTTTGCTAATCCCTCGATCGAGGGTTTAGCAAAAGCATGATCAAGGGTTTAAGAAAACCTCGATCGAGGTCGTATTAACAAATGCTCGATCGAGGTACATTTTTGTGTTTTTGCTGAAATTGCCTTACCAAAAATTGTAACCCAGCGCCATGGATGCACTCCATGCATTTGCTTCTGGCATGACAAGTAAGTCTATATTGTTTCACAATAAACATATTTTGATGGTAGTCAAATGTTGTCATCATAGTCTCCACCTGATAGCCATAAACACATATTTTCACTTCTGTCATGAGCATGAAGACTGCCTTCAAAACTCCTTCCAAGTGAGAATTCATCCAACGCATATTACTTTTGATGTCTTGAATGTCAACCCTAACATCCCTAATTCCAATAGTTAGCTGAGCTCAGCTTCCCACTCTACCTCTATTTTCATGCTAGGCACAACTTCTACTTTCCCCCACATTTCCAAAACCCTGAAACTTCCACACATTAAATCTCAATACTATTATTTCTGTCCCATTCATTTTCCAATCTCTTGTAAACCAGAGCTTTAATAAAGAAACTGCGAATGATTTAGCAAAATCTTAAAATGCATTATTCACGGAACTTTAAAAAAACCAACAACAGGAGACAGCGAATGCTATAACATTGATTAGTTTAATGGTAAATTAAAAACACCAACAACAGGAGACAGCAATTGCTATAACATTGATTAGTTTAATTGTAAATAAAATATTTTTTAATTCTAAAATTTACTTTTATGATAAATTTATTTTTATATAAAATCAAAAGGAAACTTGACTTTGGATTAACTGCACATAGTTTTAAGAACTTTGAAATAAAGAAATAAAATAAAAATAAACTACTTTTAAATATTGTTTTACTGTTTTTATATATATAATGTTCTAATATATTAACAAATTGTCTTAATATATCATTAACAAATTGTATTTATTGTTTTTAATTTAAATCTGTTAAAAATTTAATCTATACACAGTGCAAAAAAGATTTCGATAGTTTTTATATGAAATGAAACTTAAACCAATTTAAAACTTTTAAGTGTTTTTATAAGAAAAGTTTCACCCCATAAAACTTATTCACTAAATTATAATTATATATATATAACTTTTTTAACTTTTGATAAATTCAATCGGTTTGAAATAAAAAACAATAATAACAATTAATATTATTTTTCTGAGAATAGTAAACTTTTAAACATCACACATTAGAAGACTTTTTTATTCATATTTTATGTAATAAGATACAATGCTTACCTACTAGCTAGGGATTCGATACATTCCATAAAAAGACTTGTGGCTTTTTGTAAGATAAACCTAATACCCAAAGTTTGGCTCTATTCCATATTATGAATATGGCAATTATTTCCTAAAATCCAACTCCTACTCCCATCTCTAATGTTATCAATGACATATTTTCATCTACATAATTCAACGAGTGATTAGGATTTTACTAGTATTATTACCTTCTATCAAATGTTTTTATTTTTGATTGCTACATTGATTTATAGGACACCCTTTTATTCCCTTGAAATGAAGCTACATCAAAAGTTAAAATTTGTGTCCCTTTTGGAATGGCCCGCATGGGTTATTATTGGAAACATCCATAACCCTCAACCAATTGGCGAGCCAAGCTGGAATACTTTCAACCAGATCTTCATTTTCCCTCAAGTCTAGACGTTCCAACTCGACTAGACCACCAAAATCTGCTGGTATGATGCCTCTCAAGTTGTTATTTGCAATCCCGATCCATTTAAGGTGCGTACAATTAACCAATGATTTTGGAACAAATCCTCCCATCTTCGTAGAGATGAGATCAAGAATTCTCAACACTTTAAGCTGACTGAATTCAGGTGGAATTCCTCCTGTCAAATAATTACCAGAAACATTTAACGTGTGCAACAGAGAAATGTTTCTAAGAGATGGCGAAAGTTTACCTTCCCAGTACCATTCATAATTTGGAAGTCCATTATCGCCAACGAGTGTGATGCTAAGAAGGATTATGGCAACAACTCTTTTGGTGTGTCGCCTGTAGGTAATACCATACCAAGAGCATGCCTCCTTTGAGTTCTCAGTTGTCCAGCTGAGCAGCTTTTCATGTGGATCCGATTTGATGTCCTTTTTAAATGACAGAAGAGATTCCACATCCCTCATCTTGTGATGGAAAATTGATACAAGGAACTATGTTGGAGGGCAGATGGTATTGGAATCAAGCAGAGTCACCGGGAGAAAATTGATATGGATTTGGTTGCATCTCATTTCTTTCGGCTAGCCAATTTCCATTATGAAATAGGAGAATTCCTTTTTGATCCATTGGTTGTTTTGCTACATTTATGATATACATCAATAGAGATAAGAGAAGCAATTGCGAACCATTTCCGCATTTGTCTAGATAAAAAATATCCGGATACCTTTCCATATGTGCATACAGATTTAGCAGCCGAATACTTGTCAGAATTGCATGGCATAGCAAATGTTGATGTGTATCTCAATCGAATGTCACATTCTACCTCACAAGAAAATGAGCAAAATGTATATGGTCTATGGGGTGATATTTTTTGCATCAAATGGTTTTCTAAATGGTTAAATGTTCCAATCACTATTTGGTCATTAACAAGAGAGACAAAATCTCTTCATTTCAATTCTAAACAAACTGGATATTGCTATAATCTTTTGTTTCATGACCATACACAAGCATCTTGTCACTTTGAACCACTGTTGTCGTATAGATCAATCCAAATCTAAACTCAAGAGTCCCATCTTCTTTCTAAAATAAATTATGTAACTCAATGTCGAAATGCCCAATTTAAAATATGCTAGTTTGAACAAGCACTTTTAGAACAAGGCATGTGTATCTTTGGTAGCGTTCATGAAAATTGTCATGACTCGTTGTTTGAATATGTATCCAATGTAACTATGTTCTCTGATGGGAAAGTTCTTAGAAAGGAAATTGCTCAAACGTTTTGCAATTGCATTACATCAAATGACATTAGAGCAAGAAAATGTTGGCACACATTCCTTTCAGAAAGAATAATAGGAGAGAAGACACTTGTTTCTGGTTGGAAAGCATATATTGTTCATTTGGCAGATCCATCTATCCTTGGACAAATAGAAGGATATCAATTTTCTATTCAATGGTATGCGAGTTACTAAACACTGATATATTCTTATGGAACACCAAATTGCAAACATTTGAATTGAGATTCCATGCAACAAATGGCTCATCGTATACCTAATGCGACAAGAAATAAATAGATTTCATTCACATTACTAGCTATTGTTGGAAACAACTTCTGCACAAACTTTATTGTTGCCAATCAATTGCATTATAGAGCCTGCTTCTACTCTTGCAATTTCCCATTGCAAAAAACATATGCAACCAACCCAAAAGGACAATGATTTTGAAGAAAATATTGTCAACAACTTTTGCATAGAGCCAAAAAAAATGCAAGAACAACTTCACTGCAGATCCAAATGGCTACCAACCTGTGCTCGTTGAAACAGAACAGCATAGGCAAGCAATGCATCATTTTCAAAAGAAAAAGGAGATGTGTATTAATAATGATTCTTTGTAAGGTCATCAAAAGAAAAAGCAATCTTGCATTGGCAAAGAGTCTCTAGAACAATAAAACAATATGCACTCGCTTATGGTCAATGAAACATCTAGTAGCTTGCGCTCATTGAAACAGACCATGTGTAAACAAGCATGTCATAATCATCAAAAGCAAAAGGAATATGATAAAGCAAAAAAATCAATTGCAACATACCTTAATCTTATTCAAGATACACAAATTTATGCGTGTTCTTTATGTACTCGCTTGCATTTCAAAAAAGATATCTATGCAATTGATAATGCAAATATGTTGGCTTGAAAGTCTTTGACAACTATGGATGAAGCAACGCCATTTTCTTTGTAGCAAAAAAATTTGTAGATTCTGCAAGAAAACAATTTCTAAAGGACAACTGTTGACATTTGCATCACCTATCCATATTCAACGCAACAACAAATTGACATCTACGAAAATTCTAACTCCTTTGGAAGAAGGACTAGTATCACCAAGAACAACGTTTGCACAAATTAGACATCTTAGTTACAAAAGAGCACGACTAGGGATGATTGGAACAATTATCAACGTGCTAGAAGATTTAGATAGAGTTCAAACAACATTGCCAAGAAGCCTAAATGACACAATGACGATTGCAATTATGTTGAAGCGAAAATTAGAATACAAGAATGCATTTTTTTTCTGGGAATGTTCGCCCTTGTATTTTTATGGATGCACTAAATTATCTATGCAAAACCAAAATTTATATAGATGAAGGCATTGTTATTAATACTAGTTGGAAATAAATGATTAATAAAATAACACACCAAGAATCAAACATAGAAACAACCATTCATTCAATAGATGAAATTGAAAATGAAATAGAGATAGAACCAATAGTTGAGACATTGATACATGGATATGGAGAAACTCACCTAATATATGATCTAACAAACAAGATCATGGACATAGCACCCTCTGAGAATTTTTTGTCCATTGGGGATTTTCCACGATAAATATTCCGATAACTAAATTTCCCTACGCTTTTCTTTGGATGTAATCGACCTAAAGATGGGTGAAATCATGAATCTGGGTGTCTATTCTGTGCAAATAATTTTTCCGAATCCATATTCTGTAACATTTCGGCCGAACTAATTTATGTTTTCGACATAAAACATAGAACAAACTTTCGGCCAAAAAAATTGTTCGGCCGAAATTTACTTTTTACGGATACCGTTAACTTTAAAGTTCGAAAGAACTATCTTTCTAACTTTCTAACTTTAAAATTAATGGTAACCATTAAAAGTAACTTTCAGCTGAAAACCTGTAAATTTTCAAAAATGGAATTCCATCCCATTGTTTACTCTTCTTCCAATTTCAGAAAGATCAGATCATATCAATTACTTACAATTTCTCTTTACAAATAATACCATTAGTTGCATAATTCAATCTACTTTCTATAGATGTGAATTTTGTTGAAATTGGTGTGATCCACTAATTTTATTTATTATATTTCTTAGAAGGTGTTTGGATTGCTTAAAAAATTAATAGAATTAATTGAAATGAAAATTCAATAACTTCTTAAATACACGATGAAAAAATTTGGAAAAATCATGGTCCTCAACATTGATGTGTTTTCTTCAAAAGGGTACTTTTAGTTTTTTTTTTTAATTGGAAATTAGGGAAGATGTTGTGTCAACCTAGACATGTCAGTTTTATGCTAGTTTTTTAGATTGGTCCACTTCATAAAATTCTAATAATTATTGCATGTGACTGTTAGATACAAACTTATGGAAATATGTTAGTACAATCTGTCTAGATCATCATAACATATTTTTTTTTAATGAAAAATAGTTGAATAATGAATTAACTTGTATCTAAAAACATGACTATTTTTTCAGAATTTCATTACTTAATAACATACTATCAAACACTTGCAAAAATGACATATCAAATGCCAATAAAAAAAACTAAAAAATAACTGATAGAAAGCTAACACAATTCTCTACAACTTTTGTTTTTAATACAAAATAAAATTCTAAATACAAATCTAAATTTTCTTTGCTCGAAGTTGAGAGAATTGCAAAAACATCACTCATTTTCTCATTATACCCCCTCCCCCCAAATAGACGCCCAGATTCATGATTTTACCCAGATATTTTCAATTGATTTTTCTATCAACAAATATCACAATGGGAGCTTGAACATGAATTACAGAATTTGAAACACACAACACACACATTTATTTTAAAGCAGTAAAAGTCATTGTATACCAAATCTCCAATATTGCTTGGGTATCAATTCGCACAGGAGAGCTAAAAGGAAAAAAATTGTTAGCAAAACATGTCAAGACAAAAAAAAATATTGAGAAAATTCGTAGATCCCCAATTGGCTATCATACATTAAAGGCAATAAGAACATCACCTGACTACTTTGAAAATATGAAAAAGGACCTATTTGCAAAGATTCTCCAACTAGGCCCTCCCACTTTCTTTGTAACTTTTACAAGTGCAGAACATCTTTGGGTGCCTTTGTGCAATGCTCTATATCAAATTGAAAAGGAAAACCTAAAGGAATCACTTGACAATTCACAAGAAGATACTATTGACTCATTGATAAGAAGGCATCCAGTGATCTGTAGCTGATACTATAGGCACACAATAACAACATTAAAATATTTGATTTTAAAGAATGATAAATTGTTTGGAAAAGTACAGGACTTCTTTTTGACAACTAAATTTCAATAAAGAGGAAATGAGCATGAACATGGACTTCTTTGGATTCAAAATGCACTAGTTTATGGAAAAAATACTAATGCTGAAGTTACTTCTTTTATTGATTGTTATATATCAACAGATTCATCATTGCTTAATGAAAGCTTTGTTAAAGTTCAAACTCATTGATACACAAGAACATGCAAAAAACATAAACAGTCTAGATGCAAATTCAATTTCCCATTACTTCCTACAGATACAACTATGTTCCTAGAACCACTCGAAAATAGCCCCAATTGTTTAATCGAAAAATCAAACCAAATATACTATGTTTTTTTAACATAGTGAATACTCTAAGAAAATTTCATTTGTATCGCTTCTTCAAGAATTGGAAATAACTAGGGATGAATACATTTTTCTTTTGCACTCTTTGCTCACTCATCCAACTTTGATTCTAAAGAGATCACGTGCTGACATTTGGATCAATGCATTCGCAAAAGAAATCCCATACTTGTGGCAGGAAAATACAGATGCACAATATGTCTTAGATGCTTATGCTACAACAAAGTATGTAAGATCATACATAAACAAGAAAGATAGAACTATGACAACTGCTTTTGAAAAGATCAAAGAACAATGTTTCAGTAATAATGACGGAAAAAAAAAAAAACAATACGTAAACTTGGAAATGCGTTGCTTAACATGCAACAAATGTCTAGTAGACTAGCAGTCCATATCGTGCTTTCATTTCCTTTGCACTCATCTTCAAGGAAGACAATATTTATCAATACTTCTCCAGATGACAAAAAGACAGTTGTACTAAAAAGGCCATCGCTACTAGAAAAAGAACTCGATGACTCTGATGACATTATTTCTCCCTCAGTTTTAGACAAATACATTGGACGACCCGTTGAAATTGAAAGTATCTCCTTGGTTGAATATGCATCTTACTATTCTTATATTCATACAACTAAAAGAAAAAGAAATAGACCATGTCTCATACGATTCATTCATTACAACAAAGAAAAATACCCTGAAAATTTTGCTAGGGAAAAAATCATGTTCTTTGTACCGCATAGACACAATTAAAACTTGCAAAAATGCAATTTTGAAACATGGTCTAAAGCATTTGTAGCTTACAAAACACATATAGACATTGTTGAGAAAAATTTCATGGGTAGAAAATTAACAAAGTGGGGTGACATTGACACTGCAGCTGAAACTATTGCATAGCATCTTGATGAGATATCTGACCTTGCTATGGCAAAGGAAAAAACAATGCATGCATTTTCTTTGAACGGTATGGAATTCAACATTATCTTCTTTGCAAAAAAATAACCCATGTAGCACAACTCGATAACATATGCAACTTGACAAAAAAACCATTTCTTCTAGACATGGACAAGTACCATGAAATTAGAAGAAATTTAAATAATGAACAACAATCAATAGTGAAATAAATTGTTGCAAGAAAAAAGAAAAATCCATCAACTCCAATCCACTTGTTCTTGACAGGGGGGTGCAGGAACAGGTAAAACTCACACTGCAAAATAGCTTGTGATGCATTCCTACATTTCTATGACAAAGAAATTGGTAGTGACCCTTTGAAAAAGAAAGGTCTTAAATATGCATTTACTGGGAAGGTAGCATACAATGTAGGCGGTGTTACAGTTCATTCCGCTCTAATATTACCATTAAATTCATCAAACATGCTCCCGCTAAATTCAAACACACTAGATGCTTTGACAAAATATTTTGAACAACTTCGAGTGTTGCTCTTTGATGAAGCCTCTTTGATAGGATATCACATGCTATACAACATAGTCAAAAGAATATGTGAAATTATGCATATGCCAACGAGGCCATTTGGAAACCTTAATGTCATATTTTTTGGTGACCTTTGTCAAGTGCAGCCTGTTCATGATTCTTGGATTTTTGAACAACCAAGATTTCAGCAACAACTATTTCTCTATAACTTTTGGCCTAACATGATAAAGTGTTATGAGCTAAAAACAGTGGTAAGACAAAAAAAAGAAAAATTCATATCAATCTTGAACAAGATTAGAACATGCTCTCAAACAATACATGATATTCATTACTTGAACCAACATTGATATAGGAAACCACCAATAGATGCAACATTTACGTATCTTTTCCACTGTAACAAAGATATTCAAGAACACAATTCAAAAATGTTATCACTTGTCTAAACATAAACATTTACACTTCTATCACATGATACTAAAATTGATTTAATCGAATGAAACATCAACACTCAAAACACATTGCAGCTTCCTTCTATAATATTGCTAAAAACAAAAATTCTTGTTGAACTAGTCAGAGGAAAATATTCCATTCAATATGGCTTGGTAAATGATGTGGAAGGTGTTTTCAAATATTATACAAAAATACCTACTAATATTGTCTAGATTAAATTCCCAGATGAAAAAGTCGGTGTGCTATCACGGGCTAGCATGCAACATCTTTATACACCCGCTATCATGTCTAGTTGGACACCTATCAAAAGAATCACAATACATATAACACTTGACAACAAGAGGAATATCATGCGAGCATAGTTCCCAATTCAACTAGCATGAGCACGAAAAATCCATAGAGCGCAAGGGTTGACAATGGATAGACTGACATTCGATCCAAAAGGAATTAGAAGACATGGCCTCATTTACACTGCACTGTCTCATGTGAAATATATCAATTGTCTCTATCTTTTAAACAAATTAGACGAAAAAATTCACAAACTCTACAAAAGTCGCTACTGAAATAAACAAATTAAAAAACCATGCAGCTTGGCAATTTGAATATGGACTGAATTCAATGCCGACTATTAGGAATCTACTTATTTTTTCATTAAACGCATGTAGTCTGCTCTTGCACATTGACGATATTGCAAATGACCATGAACTAATGCAAGTAGACATACTATGTTTGCAAGAAACACACATGCATAAATATGCCAAAATAGCAATGCTTTCAGAAAAATACAATAGTGTATTTCCATATTCGGTGCATGGAATCCTTACACTGATAAACAAAGACATCAATTTGATTGATACAAAAATATATTCAGAAAAAACCATTGAGGCAATTTTTGTTGGACTCAAGTTTGCTAATAACATTCTAAACCTTGTTAACATTTATAATAAACCATGTGGCATGGTTGAGATTGTCCTTTGTATTTTGGATTGCATTTTGTTAGAAAATAGAACCTATACACAAGTTGTAGTGACTGGTGACTTCAACATTGACATGTTGAAGGAAACACCATCAAAAAAGAAATTGCAATCATTTATGTAAATGAAAGATCCCAGATTGAAAACAACAAAACCAACGACTAGTGTTGGTTCAATGCTCGAACACTTTTGGACAAACCTGGATGATGATGGTGTTGCATTTAATGTTTCAGATTCTTATTGGACAGACCACTATATGACCTTCTTGTCAGTCTTTGCCAAAAACAGTTGATTCATTTCATTTTTACAACACTTTATTGTCAAATGCTAATGCCTTTCCATCTACTTGTTCTATTTGTTGTTGCAATAGCCCCAACCATATTGATATGAATACTAAACTATTTCTAGCTCCCTTCATTGCACACCTCAACATTATAAGTACTAATAGCAAATATAATAAACTATTTTCTTATTACAAACACAATTGGAAAAAAAAAGTTATCAAGATATTTGTGCATGTGTTCCTATAGTTGTTATCAGTGGCATACAACTCCCAATATTGGAACAACCCTCTCACCGTTAATCGAAGTGACTGTATTTGACTTCTTTCAGATGAGTTGGAAATGCTACTAAGTGTTGATTTGGAAGTTCTACCAAGTGTTTGGATTAGTTTTTGCCTCAGGTGATTGAGGCAAATCCCCTTAGTGTTAAACAATCTCTATGTGTGAACCAACATCTGGTTGGAATTTACTCCCTTGACGTTCAGCTCTAACTTTGGTAAAATTGCTCAGCTTGTTTCCCTCTTGCTATTGTATGGGACTATGCCCTCAATCCTTCAAGTGATTGTTTATCACATGTTTAACATCTAAAAAAAACAATTATTCCAAGGCATTTGTGGACTCTCTTAATACAAGTATTCACTTCATATCTCTATTCTATAAAAAATGTGGAACATAGGTAGACAATTGAAAATGTCTTTCAAGCAAACCAACAATTGCTCTTGCATTTTTCGAATAAACATTTCTAGTAAACACACCCTATAGTACAACTTGACATATTTGTATTTGATTTGCAAAAGATGTGATTTAGATATTCATGATTTGCATTATCTAATTTTATTAAAAAATACAATTTCTCATTCATGTTAGCAAATTTTTATTACCTTCCTACCCATCAATAGCTCCATGATGCCATATTTGCACAAAATTAAAATCAGCTACTACTCTTTCTTCTGCAAAGTTTGTGCGCTTTAGGCTGTAGTGATATGTTTGTTTGATACTGATGGTGAGATAAATTTAGGTAATTTTTTAGCATCTGCAACATTGATGCAACATTAATGTCACACATAGCAGTTTGTTGAAGTTTCTCATATTATTATAATTTTCCTATTGATGTCAAATTCTAGTTCTTTTTTGTTGTTGAAAAAAAATGTTATTCTTCTTGCTTAGTTATATACACTTTGTTTTTCCTGTGGTTGACATCTAAAAAAAACAATCATGATTACTATAAAGATACTTCTTAGGAAATTCAATTCCTACCTCCATTTTCTGGTAATGCAGAATATGCCTAGCGTATTGAAAAAATCTTAGTAGCAAATTATTTTATTGAAGCCCTAATTGTAAATAGGAATTTGTTGAGGCCAGTATCTCTTCTCCAACCAACATTCTTGATACTACATATATTTTGGTCTTTGCATATGTCAGAAATCCTACCAAAGAATTGTAGACCTTTTTCGCCCCTTCTTTGTTTTTATGCTATCAGCATGTTGCTATTTTTTCACGTCTCTTTTACATCACTTCTTCTCTTTACACTGTTTAACAATATTAGCTGCACCTGATTTTTCTACCACTTTGTACATGTGCAACTTTCAAAACACGAGTCTAAAATTGCAACTAAAAACTACAAACAAAACTACTTGTGCATGTTGCAAAATACACTGGAAATGGCATCAGAAGCAAATAACCCAATAACAGGAAAAATTTCCTTACCTCTCCATGACACAATAGAAACAATACCAACACCAAACAAGCTGACAATGGAGACAACCTCAACTGTTGAAAGTCCGAAAAGGTATGCATGTATTTTAGTTCTAGTTGCTTTTTGCACCATTTTGAACACATGAAACTTCACCTTCTTTTAGAATTTTCTATTTAAAAAAGAACAGAATAGAACTTTTGCATTGACAAATACTTTCTCAAGCCTGATCTATGTTTCAAAATAGTTTCTATTCATTCTTACTAATTGTTTTTTTCCCATTTCTTTATCTATGGCAATAGCAGACTAAGACACGCCTCTGCATAACTAGCTACTATTTTCAAGCTATGCACAACAACAACAAAGACTGTTTTTGAAGGATACATCTTGGCCGTATATGGCCCCGCACAGAACAAAATCCAAACCTCCCCTGCAAAGGAGAAAATACTGCATGCAGACTTTGTTGATAGAGATGGTTTAATGACAATTACAGCTGGAATAAATGACAACTTGATCAAGCTCTTTGGTACCTATTTCTCAACCAACAAAATTCTAAGAATCACTCGATTTGGACTCAAGAAAAAAGGGCAATATGACAGAGGTGATGTAGAGTACTCGATAGTAATATTCCCACATACAATAGCTAAGACAATAGATCATGTCTATAAAGTCAGGAAACTAGCTCCAGATACAACAATTGTTGATTTGTTGTCATCGAACGAGTCCTACTCTATTGGTTCTATTGCAGCTATTGTTGTTGCATGTGAATACAACAACAGGTAGTTTGATTTTTATATCAAAGATGGTGAAACAGCTAATGATCATGCCAGTATAAATATCCCACCTGTATAGATAATGTCTTTTGAAAAATTGTTCTTATTTAAAATCAAATAAACTTTTCATTGTTTCACATAAACAAGTAAAAGAAAAAAAACACACAAATAGCTTCAGCAGTTTCCAATTCCAACATATGCTCACTGTTTGTTGTCTTTTTCTATTGCAACTTCAGGTCAGCGAAGGATACAAAGATTTGTTTTTGCAAATTCAAGAACATATTGCAGGCGACAATCCTCCACTCTACTTGTTTAAGAACATTGTTAAGAATGAAACTAAAGGAAGCCACATGTTCCAGACTTGTGCATCCACCTTTATTGATCCTCTTAATAATGACTATGCAATTCATATTTTGGTGCCATTCATTGACTCGAAGACAGAGGTTTGTTGCAAAATTTCTTCTTTCTCATGGCATCAACAACAACAACAAAAAACACTTGACTTTGCTGCAAAATAGATCCATTGCTTAACACCATTTTATTTTTTTTAAAGGAAATCTCTCCTAGGATTGACTTATTTGGTGATATCCATTGTCCCTCCCCACAATAGGACTGCAACTTGACGCTTATAGGAGGATATCCTTTCAATACCAATCAATTTTGCAAAAAAAATGAAACCCACAATCAAATGTACAAATAGTTTCACTTACAGCTGAAACCAAACCTGTGAACTTTTAGCTGCAAGTTCTTCCTTCTATTGTTGCTTTCATATCTGATTGCTTTCTGAAAAACTCATTTGGAGGTCCAACTACATAGACTAACAACCATAAATTGAACATGTTTCTCTAGGATCATGCCAAGTCTTTGCTTTTGTGCTTGAAATGTAATAATATATTTTCCCTATCTGCAATCATTGATAAATTCGATGACCAACAAAAGAAATAAAAATTAAAATAAAAACACAATTTGTACAAGAAAAAAACCTAGAAGAATGAAAAAAACCTGAAGGTGAATACAATGACAACAACACCCAAAAAAACATGAATAAAATAGAAACACAATACGTAATCAAGAGGAGAAAAATAAAGAAAAAAACCTAAAGGTCTAAACATTGTTCCATTCTAAAGTCAATGGAGACTCAACATGAAGATCAATATCAATTCATGAACAAATGTTAATGAAGAATCAAATTTAAAATTAAAATTAAAAATTATAGGCTACAGAGGGACTTTAGGAGGACTTTGATTTTCCTATTCACTATAGCCAATTCTAACCCAGAATCAAGTCCATTTCTTCCAATAATTTTTCATTCGTTGAGATTTTCTATTTGCATCAATATATTACCCACCCTCCCTTTGACTCAACTTTCACCACAATCCAACAAATTCTCCCATGCGTCGAGCTCATCAATTATTCAACATTATTTTTAACGTATGGACTTTATGATTTCAACACTGAATATAAAAATTTCATTTCAGTTATTTCTATAAGATAGTTCAGGAGTGTAAAATGCTTGAAATACCCATTAATATAGTAGTAGTATAAATGCTATACTAAATGTTTGACGTTTTCAACTTCATCAGCATATTTAGAATTACGTGAATTGTAACTCCATTTTCTCCTATTAGATACGTCTTCAAACATGTTCTTAAATCCTACAACCCTATAGTATTAAAGCTTGAAAAAATATAGGGTTTCAAGGGGTTGAATAGGGTTTAAATATAAACAATCATAGGCTGGCGAGAGAAAATCTAAATTGATGTAAGCTACAAATTCATCTGAGAATTATGAAAGACTCTTATAATATACAAAGAAACACTGCTGAAAGAGTTTCAAGGAGTTGAATAGGGTTTAAAGGAAAACAACCATAGGCCGAGGAGAGCAAATATAAATCAATCTAAGCTACAAATTCATCTGTGAATTCCGAAAAATTCTCATAATATACAAAGAAACGTTGTTGAAAATTTGAAGAGTATATTAACTCTGGGAAAGACATTTGTACTGAATGTCCCCTAATTTTTTTTATTTACATTGTAATGTTGGATTTGTTTAAAACTACTATAAATTATCTTTTGTTAGTTATCAGTGATACACCATCTTTTAAAACTCTATTAAGTGCACTGAAAAATAAGTGTCTATGGATTTT
This sequence comes from Pseudotsuga menziesii, assembly GCA_001517045.1. NCBI lineage: Eukaryota > Viridiplantae > Streptophyta > Pinopsida > Pinales > Pinaceae > Pseudotsuga > Pseudotsuga menziesii. Next base: position 102,380 of record LPNX010936893.1, on the reverse strand, counting down.
TATTTTTAATATTTCATTTTAATCAATAATTTCTTTCATCTTATCTTTGTTTCTTTTCCTGGTCTCTTTGTGCTTTGGATTTTACACTTAAAACAACTGCATTCTTTTCATTGATTTCATTTCTATCTTTCTACGAGTCATTGGTTGTGACCTTCCATTATTGTATCTAAAAAAAAAATACACTTTCAAAGTGCACTCTTTCAGGTTTTTTGTTTCACAGTTATTTTGGCTACAATTTCCCTTTCCTCATTGGTCACCACTTAAAATTTATTTAAAATCAAGTATTGTGCATGATTTCCCTTTAATAATTCGTGATGCCTTGTCTGTTGTCATCTCTTGTGTGGCTTTGGAAAATACACAGAATACTCAAAGCAAGGAACACATTTGCACCTCTGTATTGATGCATTTGCGCTAAATGTAAACAACCATTGATTTAGAGCTCTGTGGTATGTGCATTCTGCCAACATGAAACGACAACTATATATGAACATAACCTGGAATGCAATTTAGACACAAACGATGGATTGATAGAATGCACATTGCGCAACCCTCTATTAAAAGAATATTGTCCAGAAGTCGCAAATATTTCATTTCAAGAATATTCAAAAAACATATCATCAACAGTTCTCAATCTATGAAGGTTCTCCCAACAAGGGATTTTGACATTGGCCCTGAACAACAAAGTCATCAATTTGAAAAAAAAAAAATTGCCAGGTACACAAATCCATATTCTTTTTTGATATATTTAAGTTTCTTGTTAAATGCTTCTGACATCTGAAAATTGTGTATTCAAAATTGTATTCCGTTGCATCCCCTAAAAACACAAACAACTTGGTGTTTCTTTGTTTAAAACAATTTCCTATTCGTGTCTTACTTAAAAAATTGTCACATAGTTTAGCTACACATTTACCTTTAACATCTTTATTTGCAAAACTTACCGGTTGATGATAGAATACTGTGAGTAAAACATAATACCTTGGTGTATTTTACATGGTGTCAATGTGTTAGGTTAATCTTTTGGAGTTTGCCACTAATAGAAATGATACTAGTGGTTGCTTCATTATATGAAGCAAGCATAGAAATCGTTGTAAGGTCATTTCCATATACTAATACTACTTGTTGTGCACTTAGAAGTAAGGTGCATTTTATAGTTCAATATTGAAATGATTGTAACATTCATCTTATTTGTATACCCAACACATATCAGTTAATTATAATATTTTATATATTTGTGTGCTTTACCCATTTAAACCTAGTGAAACCCATTAAGATTCCAAATTTTAGATACCCATTTACTTTATGAATTTTAGATGCTCATTTATGTAGACAATGATGCCATTATGTTGTAACATATAAGCGGGAGCTTTGTTTGTAGTTATTGCACTTGAACAACTAGATTCAACCACACAATTTTCTTGCTTCTTTTCTTGCACTCCTTGTAAAATTGTGACTGTTGTGTCAGTTTTTAGCACCTTACAACTGTTCCTAAAAGTTTTGTCAGAGGAAAACCTAATACCCAAAAAAATAGTCCTTTACAAAACTTATTCCCTGGCACGGGAACATCAAACTGAATATCTCATATATAATGGTTGGCTAAACCATTTCTTATTAGAAAAAAAAAACACCCTCATATTAAATACCATTGATTTTAGATAAGTTGAATATAATTCATGTTTTTTCTATAGCAAAATATCTACACATTGTTTCTACAACTATTAAAATGGAACTATTCAAATATTTCCTATATAAGTGTTTTTGTAATTAGGCTTACACTATTGTGATTTTGCTTCTTATTCTTATTACAGACCGCATGCAATGTTCAGGAACGGGTGTTTTCAAAAACTCCAGCAATGACAATCAGATTACCATCAAGCAAAAACTTGTTACAAGGCATTTTGTTATAGGGCATTTTGCAAAAGCACAGCTGCAACCTGATACTTTGCATCACAACACTAGCTTAAAGTCATGTATTTTTGTCTTTTGTTTTGACAAGAAAGTTGTCTTAAACTTGTCTTTTATTTTGACAAATGACTTCAAACACTATGCAATATTTAATCAGATCATGCTTGTTTCTAAGAGTTTTGCTACTTAAAATTTCTATAGTTACATGCACGTTACATGTTATGTACTAAGAAAATGGTTTTTATTTATCTACTTGAAACAAGAAAAAAAAACTTTTCCTTTTTTGCTATATAGCAATCTGTTTTTTTTATTCTATTTAATCTCATTTATGTTTGTGTTCTATTTTTTGTAATTTGTTTCATGAAACCTCCTTCAACAAACAAATCTTGCACAATGTGTTGTTCTTTCATATAGGGCATCCACAATAGCATGCTGGTCATTTTATTTGTAGTTGCAATGTATATTAAACTCTTTACCATGTTCTAAATATAGTTACTTCTCTTTGTGACTTGTATCTTCAACACACTCAATCCAAGCCACTTTATTATGACAATAGCAATGGCATTCAACTCATAAAGAATCTAGCCTTTCAAGTGAATGCGAGGCCATTTAAATTCACCACCACTTCGTTGGGATTAGTTCATAAGAATACGTTAAACTATGTATTTCATTTTAATATGGTGCCCTATTTGCTTAAAATTGCAATAGGTTAAGATAAGTTAGAGTAGACTTTGGATAGACATTTTTAAGATAAGATTTGTTTATTCCATGTGGAGCTATTATTTTTGCTTGAGATTTATTTGTAACCTCAGCAACAACATTTGAAACAAATGTCTGTGTTTACAACAATGAAAAATGAGTCTGGTTGGTCAAAGTGGGGTATTGTTATACCCCACCAAGAATCAGTTCCTCAAAAGAAGTGACCTACCATTTCATTCTCTCTAAACTATCACCTTAGTTAATGTTGCATTTGGGTAATGTAAGGGAAAATTTCTCTTAACTTGAAATTTAAAAAATTCAACATGTTTACCAAACCATGGGCAACCTACCAAACAATTCAACCTTCTTCTCCTCGAGACCTGATAAAGTTGAAACAAGTTTTTGAGATGAGATTTTGAGAAAAGAATTTAAATCTGAGTTGTTTAAACATTAAATAATTTGGATTTTTTCCTAGTTAACATGATTGGAATGTGACAGTGCAATCTCAAATTCCGAGTAACATATATTTGAAATTCAGTATCATCTTTGAGTTTGGATTTATAATTCATAATCAATTTCAGCAGTCTGGAATTCACTACCTATTTTAGATTTGGTTGTTGCTTTTGATGATGACGAAGATGATAACGAGAGTGATTATATCCTAAACTTGCAAGTCTCGTATAGTTAAGTTCTATATAGTAAAATTCCAAGGATGGAGAAAAAATAAAAAATGACGTTAGCAAATGATAGCCAACAACAAGTTAAGAAAAAAATAAGAAAATAAAATTAAAATTGAACTAGGCTAATCAAAACTTTAAAAACTAGACAAATTGACGCTATATGTCCAAGGACGTAAAAAAAAAACATTAGGATCGAGATTATGGAAATTAACTACTTAATGGAGGAGAAATTGCTATAGTTAAACAATGATGAACATTTTAAAATTAAATTATTGTAATTTTTTTTAAGAATTTTCATGTTTCTTAATAGTTTAGTAAATTAAATTACTGTAATCCTTTGTTTTAAGAATTTTCACGTTTCTTAATAGTTTTGTTTAGGTGTATGATTTGTTATTAAAGATTGTTATTTTTAGAGAAGTGAAATGCATTCTATAATTTAGTACGAGGATGATATGCAATCTTTGTGCTTAGTGTAACTATGAAGTATAAGTCAATTCAATATAATATTTAAAAATAAATAAATAAATAATATATATAATAAGAAAAAATACCAAGCATTAATACACACATCAATGTAACTCTCAATTATTATTTTTATCCTATATATCATAGATCTAGAGTTAAGCTAGGAAGAAGTAAATTGGCTACATAAAATATATGACTTGTATTAATATCATGATGTCAAATAAGAGCTAGTTTGGTGTGCCATATTGTGTTGATATAGTGTCCCATCTTGGATGGTATAGTCTATGACACCCATAGTCGCGAGTTTTGATGGAGTATGGATTATGTATGACAAACTTGTGTGTAGAATTATATGTTATAGACTTGATTTGGGTCATATGACCAATATGAGTATATATGTGTGTGGTAGTATATTAGATTATATATCTTAGACAAAATTTTGATTATGCACAAGTTATGTGGATGTTTCATTTTCTACATATGACCGATGGCTTGGTGCATAGCTTGGTTAACCATTGATGATTGTTATATAGGGAACCATGGATGATCTTTGTTGTGTGGAACATATAGTTGATTGTGGTTTTATTAATGATACATGTATTGTATGGTTATGCATACCTACCTTGTAATGAGCGAGATTTGATAGGGGCCTTCATTACTTGCCAACATGGATGCTAAAATAAGAAATGTTTGCGGAAGTCACACATACATCTTGTAAAATGTAATTATGTTCATTTCATTATGAATTGAATATTATTCTTTTGCTTTTTTTTTTCATACAAACCTAATATTGTAAAGCTTACCATTCCAGTTTTGAAATTGATTATGAATTCTTAATCCAATACCAATGGTGATAGCCAATATTCAGTTAGATATTTTAAATTTGGTTATGAATTCACTTATTTACTATGAAGTGTTAAAAACGTACATATTTTGAATCCAAGGGCTAGTTAGTTTGGGTCAGATCATGAATCACGATGGCACACATATTTTGTCATGTCTTAACGTTGTACCATATTTTGTAGTATTTCATGTTAATCAGATTGTTGTATATTTTTTTGCAGTATTTCATGTCATTAATCTCATTTCTTTGTAATTTTTACTAGTACCTTACCACCATCCTGTAGATTTATCCTCTTTTCCTTTATTTTCTAGATGTAGGATGGTAGTAATCATTAACCAAAATATTGGTTGGAAAACCCAAGGAACTCATTGGGACTTGATCTTGAGATCTCCATAATTTCATGACAATGAGAAATATAAATAAATGTTGATAATCTATAAAACTAACAAAGGCCACAAATAAATATAAATATAGAGTGTTTTTCTTGAAGTTTAATTGTCTAAAGAACACAAGTTTAAGAATTATTCATCATTTGCCCTTAATTCTAACCAAATTCCTCTTCACTACAACTGTTTAAAAAAATACAGATAACAATATCAAAAACATTGCCACCATGTGGCTCTTGTTAATAATTCTTGTTAATAATGATAAGAGTACGAGTATAATTACCTAAATATAAAGTCTCCGACATTGGTGCAATATATAAATTAATATTTTATTTTGTGGGTTACAACGATTTTCTCAACTTCTCGGTCACATGAATGGAGCACATCCTCTCAGGATGTAAAACATGCACTTTGCAATATCCTAAAACATCTCGAAATTATTATTTCCGTCCCATTCATTTTCCAATCTCTTGTAAACCAGAGCTTTAAAAAAGAAACTGCGAATGATTTAGCGAATATTTAAAATGCATTATTCACGGAACTTTAAAAACACCAACAACAGGAGATAGCGAATGCTATAACATTGATTAGTTTGATGGTCAATAAAATAATTTCTAATTCTAATATTTACTTTTATAATAAATTTATTTTTTTATATAAAATAAAAAAGAAACTTGACTTTGGATGACCTGCACATAGTTTTAAAAACTTATAAATAAATAAAAAATAAAATAAAACTACTTTTATACATTCTTTTACTATTTTATGTTTATAATGTTTTAATATATCATTAACAAATTATCTTAATATATTATTAAGAAATTGTATTTATTGTTTTTAATTTAAATTTGTTAAAAATATAATGTAATCTAATTATCTATTGCCTATACACAATGCAAACAAGATTTCCATATATTATCCATAGTTTTTATATGAAATGAAACTCAAACTAATTTAAAACTTTGATATATATTTTTCTTAACTTTTAATTTATCAAAATCTGTTGAAAATAAAAAAACAATAATAACAATTAATATTGTTTTTCCTCATTCTCAATCTCAAGTAAACTCTAAACAACACACAATAAAAGACCTTTTATTTATGTTTTATGTAATAAGATACAATGCTTTACTAGGTAGGGAGTCGATACATTCCATAAAAGACTTGTGGCTTGTTGTGAGATAGACCCAATATCCAAAGTTTGGCTCTATTCCATATTATAAACATGGCAATTACTCCCCCAAATCCAATTCCTACTCCCAGCCCTAATGCTATCAATGACATATTTTCATTTACATAATTCAACCATTCCACTTTGTGGTGATTACTTGTACCAGTATTGTTACCTTCTATCACATGTTTTTCTTTTTGATTGCTACATTGATTTAAAGGACACCCTCTTAAGCATTTATTCCCTTGAAATGAAGCTGCATCAAAAGTTGAAATTTGTGTCCCTTTTGGAATGGGCCCGCATAGGTTATTATTGGAAACATCCATAACCCTCAACCAATGTAGATTAGAGAGTTCTTCAGGAATTGGTCCAGTCAAATTGTTTTTGGCCAAGTCCAACACTTCCAAAGTAGATATGTTACTAAGAGATGTGGGTATTATCCCTTCCAATTGGTTTCCAGATAAATTCAACCATCGCAAGCTACTCATACTTCCTATGCTTGCAGGTGTTTCCCCTATAAGATTATTGTTAGACAAATCAAAGAAAGTGTTAACAGATAGTAGATATGATAGTCTAATATGTCCATTTTCTTTCATTTCCACTGATATGGGTCGACTCACTGCACCCTGTGGCATATGATAGTCAGCATTTGTTTCATTTTCTGAAGATACATTGACTGCATATCCAGAGAGTTTCTCAAGGTCAAATGGTATTCTTCCACTAAATTTGTTGTTGGATAAATCAAACCATTGCAATTTGGTGAATGTTGTGATCCATTTAGGAATATCACCGCTAAAATGATTGTACCCAAGGTTTAAAACACTCAACTGATGAAAAAATTGAAAGTAGCTAGGAAGTTCCCCCATCAGTCGATTTGTACTTAAATCGAGCAACTGAATGTTGGTGCATGAGGCCAAAGATTTAGATAGAGTCCCACAGAAGTTATTAGAATAACCAAAAAAACTGGTGAGAGAAGTGCAATTGTTGATACCTTCAGGGATTGGTCCCTCAAGGCTATTATTAGATAGATCTAAATTAACAAGTGAAACCAAACTACTAACATTCTCTGGAATACTCCCAGAAATAATGTTATTATGTATGTCCAGATAACTGAGTTGTTTTAGCTGGCATATACTCTGTGGGATGCATCCACTTAAGTTGTTTGAATTCAAATCCATGAATATGAGAGATTGTAGATTTCCTATGGATATAGGAATTGTACCTTTGAGAGAGTTGTTTCCCACGGAAAGTACTTCAAGCTTGCTCAAATTTGTTATGGCTTCTGGAATTGTACCTTTGAGATTGTTGTTACTCAGAGAAAGTGTTTGAAGCTTTCTCAGATTTGTAATTGCTTCTGGTATGCTGCCAGATAGCCAATTTGAACTAAGATCCACGTCCACAAGCTTGCTCAAATTTGTAATTGCATCCGGTATACTGCCGACGAGGCTGTTTGAACTGAGATCCAAGGAGATAAGCTTACTCAAATTACCTATATGAGATGGTATGCTCCCGATCAATCGGTTACCATTCATATATATTGTTTCAAGGGAATAACAGTTTCCCAGATCTACAGGAATAATGTTTTCCAATTTGTTACTCCGTAAATCAAGATACTCTAATTGATGTAACAACCCCATCTCAACTGGTATTCTGCCACTCAAATCATTCATAAAAAAGTTCATGTACTGTAATCTATGCAACAATCCCAGTTCATTTGGAATTCTCCCGCTTAAATGATTCCAGGACAACTCGAGAGTTAGTAACTGAGTACAATTACCAAGACTTAAAGGAATTTGACCACTTAGCAAATTGTTTTCAAGGTTAAGACTGGATAGCCCTCTCAACAGACCCATAACAGAAGGGATTGGGCCACTCAAATTGTTGAATCCCAGGTCAAGATAAGATAGGTTTCTCATCGACCCTATGAAAGAAGGGATTGGACCATTGAAATTGTTGAATCCGAGTTCAAGATAGGTTAGGCTTTTCATCGCACCCAAAATGGAAGGGATTGGACCGCCAACATTGTTCCCTTTAATCGACAATTCTCGGAGAGATGTGCAATTGGCGAGCCAAGCTGGAATACTTTCAACCAGACCTTCATTGAAGCTCAAGTCTAGATGTTCCAACTCGGCTAGACCCTCAAACTCTGTTGGTATGATGCCTCTCAAGTTGTTATTTCCAAGCCCGATCCATTTAAGGTGCGTACAATTAACCAATGATTTTGGAACAGATCCCCCGATGTTCGTAGAGCTGAGATCAAGAATTCTCAGCGCTTTAAGCTGACTGAATTCGGGTGGAATTCCTCCTGTCAAAAAATTACCAGAAACATTTAACGTGTGCAACAGAGAAATGTTGCTAAGAGATGGCGAAAGTTTACCTTGCCAGTACCATTCATAATTTGGAAGTCCATCATCGCCAAGGAGTGTGAAGCCAGGAAGGATTATGGCAACAACTCTTTTGGTGTTTCGCCTGCAGGTAATACCATACCAAGAGCATACCTCCTTTGAGTTCTCAGCTGTCCAGCTGAGCAGCTTTTCATCTGATTCCGATTTGATGTCCTTTTTAAATGACAGAAGAGCTTCCACATCCATTTTCTCGTGACGGTCCTCCAGCATAGTACGTTCAATAAATAAAAAATCAGAAGAAGAAGAGTTAGTCCGATGATAACTTAATCCGGCAGCAGAGTGAGCTCTCCGATGATCATGGGAACTAATAGTTGCTCCAACAGCAGAGGCCGTCAAGATAATTAAGCACAGGAGGATTATCATGCGAACAAGTCTGTTATAATCCATTTCTACCACTCTGAAACTCAAACGTCCTTCGAAGCTTTTTAGCGAGTCCTCTGCTCAGCTATGCTCGCTTATAAACAGAGAGCAGCTCTCATGCCAATAACACGGAAGAGACACAGAAATTGCCGCGGGAAGGGGGAAGGTTAAGGAAATCGACGCATTGGGTAGTCGGTACACCGTCGAATATAAAAAGAGAAGACACAGAGAAATTACCGCGGGACACAGAAAGGTTAAGGAGGTGGACCCATTAAGTCCGAACCCGAGTTCGGTCGTTTTGGGCGGCGATCAATAATTAGCTTGCTGCACCTGTTTTATGTGATTGCGTAATATGGTAGGTGGATCATGGATGAATTTTAAAAAAAAATCAAGAAAAAAAAATCGAGAAAAAGATAGATCTGACAATGACTGTATTTATGAGCTGTTGACTGGGGCATTACCGTGTTGACTGTAGATCTGACAATGATTGTATTTATGAGCTGTTTACTGGGGCATGGCAGTGTTGACTGGGGCTTGGAGCCTTGGAGGTGATGAAAAAAAAAAAATCTCAAGAAAAGGGTAGATTTGATTATGATTGTGTTTATATTTAAGAAAAAGATAGATCAGATAATGATTGTTTTTATATTTAATTTTCTGCCTAAAAAATAAATAAATAAAGTTAAGGATAAATTATAAATAGTCGAAAAAAAGAAAAAAAAATGCTAAGAAATAGAATGAGAGATTTGTATAGAATGAATAGTTGTCTTGATAACAGTTATGGAAGGATCTACATAAGCAGTAGTTCTTTAAATTAGTGTATTAAGATGCAAGGTAATTGTCCTAGATTCATGTGGAATTGGCCAAAAATGAAGCCCTTAAAAATCACTTTACAATAACTATAGATAAGTGGTGTGTAGACATAGGGAAACACAAAACAATTGTTCTTAAAGGTGGGAAAGGAAAAGTGTTTGTAGAAAAGTTTGAGCATAAATATTTTTTATTTATCTTATATATAATTTCCATCCATGTATAAGTTTTTTGATGCTTTAACCTTTTTTGATGTTCTTGGCAATGAAATGTTTCACACATTGAACACATGAAATTTTCTATATTCCAATTTTCTTTCTTATGAAGAGATATTTTATTGTCATTTTTTTTCTTATGAATAGGTTTTGAGAGAACAATAATGGCTTGGAAGTAATATTTGAGGAGAGGATTAATATAAGACTCTCTTATCTCCTTAAGCTTTTAGCTTGAATCACAAATGAAAGGTTGATGACTTTATATTAATAGTTGTTAAGGTTTATCAATTCTATATATATTTGTTGGAAGATTGATGTTTTTGTACATACACACACTTAAATGTATTTTCTAACGAATTGTTACTTTTTTCCTATAGTTTCGTACTATTGTTATTTGTGTGAAGAAAGCTATGGATGATGATGGTCTCATAGAAGAGTCAAATCGATTAAGGATTTTTTGGAACCCCAATAGAATTGGGGTCTAGGAAGTCAAGATTACCACATACAAAGTACTAGTACCATGTTTTTTTTTCCCTAAAACGAACTTGTCCTTTGGATATCATATGAGTTCTCTCAATCCTATGATTAAATAATTATATAGCAATGCTTTTTATAAATGCACAACATCAAATCCCACAGTGCTTTCATTAGCTTCAACACATACTTATATACTAAGTCTAATCTAAACAACTATTACTCCACATGAATGTGGGATCATGCAACCTATTAACTAGACAACTTAACAACTATTACTTGCTCCCCATGAATGTGGGATAATACATCATACTAATGGGACGACTTACAAAGCATATGCGTCCAACAAAATATACCAACCAAATAAAGAGGGGGGTTGACACGAGTTTTTAACAATTACTCGTTCTTTTCTAAAAAATTGTGAAAGGAAATCCATGCAAATTTCATTCTAATTTGACATCCACTGCTCTTAAAACTACTCTCATGTTCTTTGTACATTTCCACCTTGCAGTGCATTCAATAAGTTCAAATAACACAGGAAACATTTTAATGGAAATTTACATCAACGAATTGAAATATTATATCATTTATAAAAAAAACTAAGTTTTCTCAGATAGGACAAATCAAGAGATTCATTTCCTTTGAGCAAAGAAAAGCACCAATAGATGCTAAATGCTAACCATTGTCTCGATCCCAGATTGCTCTTCCTATAAAGAATGACTCACATGTGTGAATATTCAATTGTTACATTACTCATCCTATAAAGAATGACATATTGGTATGGATGTTCAACTTTTACATTACTCTCACTATCTAAAATTAATAAAAGAATAGCATTGCATCCCACACCACAACTTTTTCTATTGTTGTCACAAAATTCAACTACTTCATAAAACCCATTTAAAGTTCCTAATTGAATTCATCATCCTCATTGTCTCCTAATTGTTGATAAATTTTGGTCCCAATAGGGTTGCAATATTTAACTCTACTCCTAAGTGAAGTTGTAAGAGAAAATTACCAACATTTACGATTGAAAAGACATATGTGGCTTCATGGCAAGACAAAAAAAATGTACGTGTTAAATAGTAGGATGCTAAAGTAGCATGTAATTGTATCAATCATGTAGAGAGATTTTTGTGCTTATAAACCTTGGAATTATGAAGTAGCATCTAGGAAGGAAGAATTACACAAATAAAATGAAGCAATAGTTGGTTCTTGAGTTCTGACATACTCAAGTTGTATCAAATTTCATAAATTTAGTTGGGTCAATTTATCATAGTGAAAACTACATTGGTAGGCCTATGCTCGAGAAGTTTCAATGCTCCCAACAATTATTCATGTTTTTTCAAAAATTTTGGCATGGTACCAAAAATGATAAGTTTAGTTGGATGTTTTTACCTGTACAACTTGATGACAAGCATTTTCCCAAAACATTTTAGAGTCACCAACACTAATTATTAGTACAACAAAATTTTCTGTTGGAATAATTTATCCATCTAGACCATAGCCATGCATCAATATTTCATCTCAATGGCATGGGGACTATGATGTTAACACCCTAGTGCTTAATTTTTGTCATTATTCATCCTCATCATCCACTCATGCACCACAGTCCTACCTTTTAGGATTTAATGGGTCCTCATGATTGATTTTAGGAGCTCTAGAGTCAGTTTCCTATATTTAAGGCGCTCGCCTTCAATCACAACTAGTTAAATGGTCCACTTTCCTTTATTTCATGATATTGAGTTAACAATGAGCCCTGATGACCACTATCAGTCACAACAAGCGCCTCCTTGAGATACTCTCCCTAATTTCTATCCTAGTGTCTCCCTCATGCTCCAACCACTTTTAGTTAACTGGCTTTCCATCATGAGTTTCCACTAGTCTATGTCTAGAGGCGGATTCTAGTCTATCTAATCCTTCCACATGTGTAGATTCCAAATGCCTCTTTAGGCTAACAAATTTCTCCTTTGGAGATGTATTATAAATTTACACTCAATGTTGAATAATATATGCATGGAAGCTATTCCAATTGTTCTTCATTATCTTGTGTTGTAACAAATTTTTTCTTCTCTATTTTTCTGTACAATTTATGTGAGGATTATTTTGTCATAAGATCTACTTTGAGGATTATTTTGTCACAATTTATGTACTAGAAGTAGTAGATCTACCACATAATTCCTGAGGCCATTGCCTCTGGTCATTCGGTTTATCCCCTTGGGTGTCTCAGGTGTGACACACTCTCGAATATGCTTAGTGTCAAAGTAGAGTTTGATTGAGCTTACACAATTTTCCCTTTGAGTTTTTTTTGTGCAGGTTTCAATTTGTCTCACCAGGAGCACAACAACTTAGCATGGATCTATCTAAGGCACGGACTCTGAATTCCTTTAACTATCTTGAACAAGAAGCTAAAATTAAGATTCTATTGTGCAGTAGAGGTCTCTACATAGTTACTATGGCTTTAGAGAATTAGTCGAATGTAGTAGTTGAGAAAGCAAAATGGCATAACAGAAAGGATGAAGCCTATGGCATGCTTTGTCTCTTTATTTCTCCAGAGCTTCTATTTCATCTTTATGGTTTGACAACCTCGAATGAAGTGCGGACCAAGCTTGAGTCCCTCTTTGGAAATCAAGACGAGCTCAGAGGACATAAATTGGAGAATGAGTTGATCTCATTGTGTCCAGGCAGTTTTGAAACCATTGAGGAATTCATCATAAAGTTCAAGTCACTAGTGCTTCTACTCAAACAATGAGGGATTGAGAAGAAATAGGATCAATTAGTTCTTTCTATCCTATCTAAACTGGATCCCAAATACTCATTTTTTGTGTCTACATTCGATGCTACTAAGATTGTAGTTCGAAATTGGAGGATGCCATCCTTGGATGCATTCATAGATTCTCTCACTAAAGAGAAATACAACTTAGTTCAAATAGGGGCTCTTAAAATATCCAGGGACCATGTGCTTGTATCTTATGGAAGCAATAATTCCAATTCCAAAGGGAAGCAAAAATTAAGGCGAAGAATAGAAAGTCAGATGATGAAGATGAAGGTTCTAATTCTACTGATGAAGGTTGGAATTCCAAGAAGAAGAGAAAGAATAAAGGGAGCTCCAAGTGTTCCTATTGCAACAAAGGTTTCCATTATTAGAAATATCATTTTAAGAATAAAACGTACATCATGACTCAATTTCTCGAAAGGCATAACATTGGTGTTCCTGATTTTGTCAGAAAGATAGAATTGGAAAAGCTTGTTTATTCCCAGGAGCACTGTCACAATGCACAACCCAAAGGTAATGAGTGTTGGGCCTTGAGTGAAAGAATTAAATCATTTTGTCATGTCTCTAATTTTGATACACTTTCTGATATATCAAAATCATAAATCTCTTTTCCTCTTTTGGATAAGTCACATATTAGTTCACCAGAGCTATCTCTCAATACTTGTGTTTTTCCACTAGTTTTTGGTTTTCCTCCATCCAACTCTTTCCAAATCCATCCAAATTCTTATTTTTATTATTTAGAATATTATTTGAAATATGATATGTATGTTATGACACCATTTTCCCAACCATTGGATGCACAAAATACCATACAACTCCCAAGTTTCCCAGTTGATAAACCTCACACTGATTTCTCAGTTTCTGATACTGTGTCACTAGTTCATGTTGTTCTTATTCCCTTTTTTCCTTCATTGGTTGGTATTCCATGTCATTTTCTATCGTTGGAATGATTTCCTATACACTTGGACCTAATTTTACCATCATTTGTTTGAATTTGAGGTCCTTTTACTCTCCATATTTTCTCAACCATCAAAGTGATCTAGTTGCACAATCTTTTCCAGTTGTTACCCTACCTGATTTTGGAGCCACTATACCTTGGTTGTTTTCTGCTCCATAGGAATCATATTATGACATTTTATAGCCTCATGAGCTCTATTACATACTTAGGAATGTGCTACATCATTTTGGAAAGAAGGTTTGTGGTATGAATCACCATTATGTTGGTGCACAAGAAATTGAGCCTATTGAGCTCATTGATGTATTTTGGTTAGGATATGATAGCACATATCTCATTTACATCTCTGATTTTGTTTATCTGATTATGTATGTGTTCAAATCAATAACATTCAAATGATTCTCCTCCATCACTAGATGATGAGTTTCAATGGGCCTCTCTACATGTTTTTTGTCTACATTGTATTGGAAAATGGATACATGATCAAAGAATCAACAACATCTTCACCAAGAAGAAATACTTTCAGCTTATTCAAGTGAAGAACAATACAAAGTGAATACATTTTTTTCAGTTCTATTCCATGTCTATTTTTGAGGAAGTATTTTCTCCATGTGGTTTTTCCTCTTTCCTCATTTTACATGGACAAATAAAATTGTAAAGGATGACCTTAGCCTTTGTTGTTGGGCCCTAATTTTTTAATTTTCCTCACATAAGTCAGGATTAAGGGGGGGTGTTGGAATAATTTATCCATCTAGACCATAGCCATGAATCAATATTTGTTTCCATGCATCAATATTTGATCTTCCCATCACCTAGACTATGATGTTGACCCCCTAGTGCTTAATTAATGTCACTATTCACCCTCACTATCCACTCATGCACCACATTCCTACCTTTTAGGAGATAATTCACCCTCATACATGATTTTAGGATCTCTAGAGTAAGTTTACTATATTTAAGGAGCTTGTCTCAAGTCACCACTAGTTAACTGATCCACTTTCCTTAATTTCATGAGATTGAATTTAAAACAATGATCCCCAAAGACCACTATCATTAACATCATGTGCCTCCTTGAGATTATCTCCCAAACTTCTATCCTAGTGTCTCTCTCACGCTCCAAGCACTTTCAGTTAATTGGCCTTCTATCATGAGTTGCCACTAGTCTATGTCTAGAGATGGATTCTAGTATATCTAAGCCTACCACGTGTAGATCCCAAATGCCTCTTTAGGCTCACAAATTTATCCTTTGGAGATTTATTATAAATGTACACTCAATGTTTAATAATATATGCATGGAAGCTATTCCAATCGTTCTTCATTCTCTTGTGTTGTAACACACCGTTTTTTCTCGTATTTTCTATACAATTTTAGTGAGGATTATTTTGTCACAAGATCTACTTGTCAAAATATCACATTTTCAACATAAATTCACTCTTCTCATGGATTTGTATGTAAGTGAAGCTCTTCAAGTGGCCATTTTTGCAATATTTCCAACACTATGCATTCTACATATTCTTTTCCTAATCTCATCTTGCCTACTTCTTCAACACTTGTGATGGCATTGATGAGCTCTTTAGTATATGCCACTACTCATCTGAGACTAATGTACTTTCTCTAGTCACATCCTCAATCAACATTCATTTAATATGCTAATAAAGGATTAAACAAATCAAATTATTCTGATCAAATCATTCTACCATAGATTTTGTCTCCCTATTGACATCACAAAATTTTCACACTTACACATATAATCTATTTTTAATGTCACAACCAATACAAATGCCAATTTGTTGTATGATATCCCCTTTTTTGTATGACAAAGGACCCCCCCTTTACGTAACAATGTAAATGCTAAAGTCTAGAGAGGTGTACATACCCTACTCCACTTTGGGTTTGAACCCATGATCTCTTAGGAAAATAACATGTTCTTAACCCTTAGGACCACTCATGAATGTTGTATGCTAAATAATAAAACAACGCATTATCTTCCAAACATCATCACTCATGATCTTCAAAATACCTCCTTGCACAATAATCCAAAGCTTCCTCTTAATTAGGATTAACTCTTTATTGAGCTTATAGATGTTGAACACTTCCTTATCAATACTCTTAGTAACCCTCACATCTAATGTGGATGACAAAATCATATGCCATTTTCCAACAAATAGATATATCCCATTCAAACAAATTTAATGAATCACCCTTGTTATCTCAATTGTTCAACAACATATATAGACTATATTGACATTAAGACTAGATATTAAATCCATATTATTTGAAGAATGCAATGGAAACAATATTGAATATTTGATAAAAATATATAACAATAATTATGTCAAAATAGCATATATACAAATATACACAAACGATATGAAGACAAAAACATTGTCCTTTTATGGTAGCTGCATGGATGAAAGAATAATTGTTACATTGTCCTACATCTTGACTTGAAGAAATATTACCCACAATAATTTCACACTACATTGTTGATTTATATACATTAAGGTGATATAACACCTAAATGAGTGTGCATTGCTACTATCAGCTAGTAGCACATATTACATGGATGTAGGTCTACTTTTGTGAGTTAGGGTAGACACACCTAGTCACTTGAAAACCTCCATGGTTAGTCATATTGAACATCACTTCATTAGATTGTTAACCTTTGCAACTTAAGAATCTCTAAGGATTACTAAGAGGTTGGGACACCTTAACATACACATGCATAAACAAAACATTATTTAGGATGCAAAGTTGTAAAGATTGACTGCAACCAAAATGTTTCAAGTGTATGAGCTATAGTTCACAATTTTCTTGTGTAAGTGACCAATGTCGTAGGAGTTGGAACCCTACAAAATACCATTACAAAATACCATTACAAGAGTCAATGACCCCACAACCCAACCCTTTAAGATCCAATGTTAAGAAGATTGTGAGCCTACAATAAAACAAAATAGGCAATGCAAAGTTACACACATCGTTCTATAAATTGAATATTTTCAATAATATAAGGCTTGCATTAGAACAATATATAAAAAATGAAGCATGCAAACTACATTACAAAGTAGTAACAAGGGTGAGAATGAAGATTGAAGATGTACATTTATGAGACTTTTGTATCATTGGTCTATTATTGGGATGTACAATTATTAATGAATGTATGATATATATCTTAAAGGTGACTATTGGATTCTTCAATATTGTCTTAGAGATTTGAAGGACATACACTTAGAAATTTGTGTGCCCTATTTGGTTGAACATCACATATACGCTTAACAACATAAACTAGACAATATTGTGTTGACATTATATTATAAAAAATTATGTGAAAAGTACTTATGTGGCACGTGAGAGATAATTCGCTCTGTTATGTGGCATCAGAGAGATAAAATCGCCAGCAATTAGAATATTTCAAATTAAAATTTCAATTTGTTGAGTAGAAAATTGAATGAAGAGTTAAATTGATAATTTCACATTTCTACTTCAATAATGGCATTAGCAATCACATCAAAAGTTCATATTTCCATCATTTGATGAAATTTATCATAATGAAATCCACAAGTGCTTCAATCTATGAGTTTACTCTATATCTCTACCAGACATATAATTTTCTCTATATTAAAAAAAATTATGAATGAACTGTCTTAGTTCTAAATTATAAATATTTCTACATAAATGGCCCACATGTCATGTAACCTATTATGGTTGAGAATGTCAAGATGGTTAAATGCTCAAACTTCTAATACTATTGATATTTTCCATAAAACAATCAATTGTGTTCTTTAATTGTGTTTAAAATAGTCAAATAATTGCTAGAAACATACGATAACCTGTTGGAAGGGAAAACTTACGATAATCTATTGGAAGCCATTGCTGAGGAATAGTAATATCTTCCAACAACTTAGAAGTTTCATCCATGAGAGGACAAAGGTAAGTAAGGTGCATATCCTTACATAGAAAGCAAGGATATCTTACCTTTCCTTTCTAACTCTTAACCACAAAGTCATTGGTTGACGAGGTATCATCAGTATGATGACCAAATATTGATGACATCGGGTGTTGGGAAGCCCTAGACCACACTTCTAAAACTTGGGACAGACCATGAAAATATTTCAGAAGATGGTCACCCTTGCAAAGTCTACAAGGGAACTTAGGTTTACGAGGTATTCTTGTGGGAAATTCAACACTTTGAGCACTATGAGCAGTGGCTAATGGGTTTTCGACATGACAATCAGAGGTTGGAGTTATGACCTTCTGCTTATATTTCTTCTTCTTAGCCTTCCTTTTCATCTTCTTCTTAACCGCCCGTTTACTAACATTATATTTTTCAACAAGTGAAGAGGAAGAAAGGGAAGTCGATTCAACATTCGAGGAAGAAGGAGAAGGATTAACATGAGATCGATGCTCATGCGGTGAAGGACCATGATCCAACACAAAAGGTGCATTTAGTATAACGGGATTGGAGAATAACCACATATGTAATCCTATAGTCAATCCAGGAAGACTCAAAGTGGCCATGAAGGGGGGACCAACAACTCCATAAGGGTGAGAAACAAAAGACATACCCCGAAAAGGGGTCTCTTGACTGGCAGTCCCTGGGGAGTCTCCCATAACTAAACTCTCTAAGAGTCTTTGAAGTACCACACAAATCAAACACTACTCAAGTCTAAAAGAAACAAGCAAACTGTGTTAATAGGAGTGGATCAAAAGTTAGGATCCTCACGAGATTATCAAGGCTTCACAACTCGCTATATACCGTAGGGTCCAATGGTAAAACACGACAAAGAGGATTGGGACCAACCCTTTCTTCAATACCCGACTACCTGTATGGAACATGCGTATTAATCTCCTCGAGTGTTGTTCTCGATGTATTGTGATGCCAAGACGACCAAAAGGTTAACTTAGTTGGTCAAAGGAATCCTAATAGGGTCTCCCGATATACACTAGGTACGAGGGAGCTCAAATCCATAATGGTGCTGTCTAATGCACAACCACTCGACATGATTTTTCTGATATACTACCGAGCACATGAAGTACGCTCTATATACCCAAAGGTATGTCAAAATCCATTCAATATACTAGTTGGTACGTGGAATAACTACAAGCCCTCGGGATGCAATGCAGGAAAACAATGTCAGCTGCCATGCTTAAATACGTCAGAACACGTCTCTAACTTACATACAATCGCTAAATGATTTTAATCCTAACCTGGCGTTAGTTTTATCTTATGCGGTTAAGTGGATGCATGAGGTGTAGACAGGAAATGTAAAAAAGAATGCAAACTCTAAGTACATGAAGATGCACATTTCTCCTTTGATGAACACTACCTAAGGTAGGGAAATCATTTTATTTTCAAACCAACATGAACCTTAACCAATAAGGAAAATAAAACTTCCTTCCTAGAGTGCAACAATTCTAACTTTTTGGAATAATAGTCCAAAAACCACAAATGAAATCCAAGATGCAACAAATCTCAACAATGTATCAAACAAAGTAGGGAAGCACTTCGATTTTCAAATGTATGTATCAAAATGAAATTTGATAACTAAACTATTTTCATATCTACAAACAAAAGAAGAGAGAATATCTACAACACTCCAATCATTTAGAAAACCAAAAGAAAAATGGCAAGCATCCAAACAACTCCAAGACACTCAAGAATTGCTCCAAATTAACCAAAATGCAACCAAAACTCAATGATTGAGAGTGGAGGAAGGGTTTGGAGATCAAATCTAATAATCTAAATAGATTTGAAAATATCTGGTAAAGTGATTAGAGATGGCAAGACTGGACCAACAAGTGGGGAATTGAAATTGCCCTCCACAACCAAGTTACTCACTTGACTAGTAAAACATCCCAAACTCAACAAAATCCACTCCAAATAGAGGTAATGCTGGACCTAGGGGCTCTATGACTATCATATGCATCCTACAAACCACAATCCATTAAACCAAAACCCAAAAATGAAGGAAAATTGAGCTGATCTCTAAGTTTTGAAGGGCTAACACACCTTCCTACACTGCACCAGAATGCCAGAGAGGGGATGGCACACTTAGTACATAGGGAAAGAGTTTCAGTGACGCACTTACTCTTAAGGGAAATAGTTCCAACATGACAATGGCATGCTTTATACACTACTCAAGTGTGCTAGAGAGCCAGAGAGGTCAAATATCCAAAGGGAGAAGGGCTAGAGGTATAGTACTAATCCCAAAAAGAGTCAAGGAGGCCCAAGAAACTTTCAAAAGAAAAAATCCAAAGGTAGGAGGGTCTCTAGAGGATAGAAAAAGGATTGATAAAGAGACATGAAATCAAATACAAATCATATCTATATTATTCCCTGGTATGGTCGCCAAATTTGTTAGTAGACAAATCTACTCAAGCGGATTCAAACCGGATCTCCCTATCCCAAGTGGATCTAGAACAAATCAAGTATATAATACTAACCAACTTTCCTAGGTCAATCAAGATATAGGGTGAAGATATGAGTACTTTTCCTCAGATCTATAAGTCTTCTCCTCCCTGTTGCTCCAATCTCCAAGCCTTCAAGTCTCTAGTTGCAAAACCTTATCAAAGAGACAGAAAAAACAAAGGGTGAAAGCATACATATATATAATCTAATATAAGATAACAGTTAATGAAGAAATCTCTAAATATCATTAACACAATAACATTTATGGAAAGAGTTTTGTAATACTGTAATCAAGGAAAATACATAGCATTACATAGAGAAGGAATGTCACAACCTAGCCTCAACGCTGCAACCTTCCATCCAACAATCCAAGCCAAGTCTCCAAAGAGTGATGGTATGCCTCCAAAGGATGAGATCTTGCCTCCAAAGGATGAGATATTGCCTCCCAAAGGATGATAGGGATCACCTAGAAATTCCACCAGCATAAGAGTACCATAGTCCTTTGTCCCTTCACAATGGAGAGAGGGTTCAATTTATAAGGATAAATGGATAAAGGAGGTTGAATATTATGAGCAGAGGTCTAAGGGAACCTCCCATTATATTAGGAAATTGAATTCCACATCACCTAGAATCTAGGGATGATCCTCCAACTCATCCACCTTCGAGAAGGGCCTCGAAGATTCCATTTTTTTCCTCAAAACATCCCTAGCACACCTTACAATAGGAGACAGAGCGCCAGAGAGGGGCTGATGCACCTTGCATGAGGGGAAAGAGTGCCAATGACGCTCCTTGACAAGGTATAAAGAGTGCCAACAAGGGGTTGCTGCACCTTTCCTTAGGAAGAAGAGCGCCAGCCTCCCTAAAGGGGGACAAAAGGGTAGGAACAACCTCATATTCAATCAACTTTATCTAGGGAAACTTTAGGGATTAGGAACAAGGTTGAAACATGGCTCAAGATGACAAGATATTGGTGTAACAACATATGTGTCCTTGATCACATGTTTGGATCACACTTGAGAGATTACTTTTTAAGTCTTTTAAAAGGAAAAAAAATTAGCTTTCATTTTATCTTTAAGGTCCATTGCACCTTTCCCAATTCTCTTAGAGGATAAATTATCTTCAAAAGTGACTTTTCCCTTTTTATTTATTTTTAGGATTATAAACTTGTTCAGATCTCCTATCATGTGTTTTAAGCATCCATTGTCTACATGCCATTTTCTTTCTTCTATTGCACATAGAGAAATTGAAAATTCCAAATCTTCCTTTTTCTTCCAAACCTTCTTCTCCTCATTTCCTTCAGATTTTGCGGTGTCATTCACCATATGAATCACTAGCTTACAATTTCTAGCTATGTGTCCTTGGTTACCACATTTGTAGCATTCAATATTATAAATCTATAGAGGAGAAAAATAATTATATTTTCTTCCTTGTGGATTGCTTCTAGTATCATTCTTCTTATAGAAAAGAGATTGTGATGTAATGCTTTTCCTAGTAGGAATCATTAGTTTACAATTTCTATCTATATTTCCTTGGTTACCACACTTGTAACATTCTATGACATACCTTGGTAAGGGAGTAAAATAATTCTGATTTCTTCCTCCGTGAAAAATAATAGAATACCCATTCTTGTAGAGAGATTTCTGGTTATATTTTTGGTGTGCTTTACATTACATCGCTTTATTCCAAAATTATTACATGCATAACAATTTCCCAAAAAGAATTGATGATGTCTGCTTGGCACATTATCTATCCTGATTTCATTTGGAGAAGGAGAATTTTTTTTATTATATTCCTTTATAACTAGTCTCAAAAGTACATTAGCATAACTTGTTTTATTTCCTTCTTTATTTATGAAAGAAGATTGTTCTGACTTCTGTCCTTTGTCATAACCTAGTCCAGTTTTATTACTGGGTGATCTTTGACAACTTAGGATGTCATCTAGAGTTTTTGAGTTTCTTTTAAACTTTGATTCAAAGGATTCTTCATCAGTTTTACTACTAAGAAGTATCATTTCAGCTTCTAAATTTTCTAATTCTTATTCTCTTTTCTTGAGTTGTCGTTCTTCATCATCACTATCCTCTTGTCTTGGGTAAGGACATTTTGAGGCATAATGACCAATCTTTCCGCAGTTGAAACATTTAAGAGGTAGCTTTCCTTTGTACTTGCCAGTACCTCTCTCAAGTTTCTTGATAAAAAGAGCTTCTTCATCATTTGAGTCCAATGAGTGGTTCTTGGATAATGCTTCAAAATTCTTTGGCTCTTTTTAGGCTTTAAATGCTGAATCTTTTCTTGATGGTCCATCTTTTCTTGTTCTCATCTCGTAGATAGTAAAGATCCCATGTAGTTCATTTTCTGTCATAAGTTCAAGATCATATCAAAATTTTAAATTAGACACATTTGGGTCATACCTCATTGGTAGGGTTCTTAGTACCTTTTCAACAACTTATTTTTCCTTTATTTTTCCTCCCAGGATTCTAATAGCATTGACAATTTCAACTATGTTTATAATATATTCTGCAATGTTTTCCTCTTCTTTCATTTTTAGACTTTCAAACTACCCTTTGTATGTTTGAAGTTTGGATTGTTTGAATTTAGAATCTCCTTCATAGACAATTTTTAATTTCTCCCAAGTGTGTTTGGTTGTATTACATTGCATAACCTTAACAAACACTGAATTTGTCAATCCATTTAATATTGCATTCAATGTTTTTGCATTTGATTCATATTGATCTAGTTCATCTCTATCTGTAGGTAGGTTGTCTAGTATTTTATACTCTTTTTCAATAGAACTCCAAACCTTGCATACAAGAGACATTAGATGGAATCTCATTCTTACACTCCACAATGCATAATTTTCTCCTGTAAATAATGGAGGTATGTTGGTGGCTAAACCTTCTTGATGATTCATATTGATTTTTAATAGGATCTTCCTTCTAGTGATTTAAGTTGTAGTCAAGTATCCTGATCTAATACCAATTGTTGGAATATCAAGAAATACTGAGAGCTGGGGTGAATCAGTATTGATCTACCTTATTTAATTTTTACCACTTAAATATAAAATCAACAATAAAAATAGAACACACAATATTATCATGGAATCCCAATTGGGAAAACCACCAACACTTTGTATTACTACAAAATTATATTTACAAATAGTTTGCAAGCACCAACTTGTTGGATGCACCAACACCTAATTTTTTCAGCTACAATTGAAGGATGCACCAACAACCTTTTTACCAACAACAACTGGAAGGAAACTATGACCCCTTACAAACTTGCATCATGTCGTTGTGCCTGTTAGAATTGGTGTTCCATTTAGATGATTAAGAAATGAGTCCAAAATTATTATGCAGTGAATAGGAATGAATTATACAAATTGATCAAATCAAATCTCACATGAAACAAAAAAGTATTGCTCAGAGAATTACAATATTATCTTCATTACATAATCTGGTGTTACAATAGTGTTACATAGGAAATAATTCGAATCATTAGGGATGAATTCGAATCTACCAACTAGATGTGACTGTATCTGACTAGATGTGACTGTATCTGATTGCATGGGTAAATAAAAATGTCTAAATCACTATAGGAGTCCAAGTGGTTAACTCCAAATGTCTAAATTAGTCAATCCATAAGATATAATCAGTTAAACCATCCTAACTGCTGTGGTAGGTGAGAAGTAGGCAGGAACTAGCGCCTTCCCACATGCAGCCATGCATAAGTAACTCTAACAGAATTGGAGTAGAACTTACTGAATGTAACTAAAGAGTAACTAAGCTTAACTAGTAACCAACTCCCAACAACTGAAGGAGGTTGGTGCCGGGACTCCTAGTGCTCCTACAATATAGGGATTGGCCTAGGAGGCTCCTAAACTGATGCATGCAAGTGTAGTCAGTATCAGTTAACCGGTGTTCCCCACACTCTAGTGACCATTACATGTGGCCCCATTAAGCTAAGTGGACCCAATGGTACTAGTGGACCCAATAATTAATAAAAGAAACCTAAGTTAGGCTAAAATAATCTTATAGATAGTTTTTTCAATGGAGTATTATAAATTCTAACACCCCTCTTGAATCCTAACTTGGACAACTATGAGCCCTGGAAACAAGGCCAAAAGTCACCCATATACAATATAAAAGATAAAAATTGCTGCTTAATAAACCGAGGAAATAGGGGAAAAACTCATGGGAACCCCCCCTTCCTCAAAATAAGCAAGAACAAGAAAATACAAGCTATCTTTAGAATAAAGAAGCTTCCTCAGAAAAATAACTTGTCAAAAAACTTTGCTGTAGTTGCAGCTTCTATGCAGCAATATGGTTCTTTATTGTAGAAACATCCTGAAGTTGTGCATGTGAACCTCTCCAAACTAAGGGTTATGTCTGGAGGAATCTTCCTCTTTGGAAGAAGAAGAAATTACTCAACTAAATCAGAAATATAGACAGCTACAGGATGAAAACCAAACCCATGTAGAGCAACTAAAATCAATTGATGAGAGAGAAAAAGTTCTTGATAATTTGAACCATGTGAGAAACACCCAAGAAACTGATATATGGAATCCTTGAACATCAATCCATGTGAGTTAAAATCATCCCCAAGTGTTAAGATCAAGTGTCCAAGAGAATGTAGAATGTCTCCCTCTTTACTAGTTCTATGAGGAGATGAGCATGTGATCAAATAGATAGGTAGAAAACCCCTGGGACTGTGGAGAGTGAATGCTTGAGCTCCATAATTTGATATATCTTCAGAAATAACGAATTATTAAAAAAATATAATATCAACAAACTCATAAGAGAAATCTAACATCAAATTCCCATCAACAAGTTTGAAAGAGACTTGCAGTACTTCATTTTTCACACCAAAATTGATGAGAGAAGGTACAAGCATGACTGAAGGATCTTTTATCTTAAAACCTGAACAAATTAAGATCATATTGGATCCAAATAAGTTCATATCAGATCCAAGAGTGTGGAATAAATCCAAGTTCCCCACCGAAATGGTAGATGCACAATCTTCAACAAATTAATTATGAATATCGGTGCATGCAATCATGTAGGAATTTGTTGGAAGCTCAAGATCAAAGAGAGTGAATGGATCACTCCTAAAATATGATATTATTTCAAAATATCCAAATATACATAAAATATAATATTAGAAAATTCATAAAAGAATACTAACATCAAATCACCAACAAAAATTTTGAAAGAGATTTTTGGTACTTGATTCTTCACACCAAAATTGATGAGAACAACTACAAGCATTACTGGAAGATCTTGAAACTTAAAAATTGAACCAAATAATATCATATCAGATCCAAACAAGATCATATCCGATCCAAATAGGTTCATATCATATCCAAGAGTGTGCTGCACCGAGATGGTAGATGCACAATTTTCTCCTTCTTCAAAATTCTGAGTATTGGTGCATGCAATCATGTATGAATTTGCTGGAGAAGGAGTCTGTTATGCAACCAAGTCCCAGATATAGAATAAAAATAATAGAAATAGACAATAAGAGAGTAATCCACACCTAAAATATGAATAACAAAGATAAATATCAATCCTCTTCAAGGGAGGAATCTCCTTACACAATGTACTGAGTACACAAGACAAGATAAGATGATATGATGGCTAAAGAGAGAATATCTCCTTCCTATAAATAGGAGATAAATGTTTACAATAACAACTAATAAACCCACTAATAGACCCAAGCCTACATAAATAATATGTAATGCACCACAAATAGGGGGTAATGTGCCACCTTATATGGTGTAATGTGTCATCATTAATGGCTTAACATGCCCCTCCCCTTCAAAAAGTGTTTTCCTCAACATTGAAGTAGTTCTAGATGTTGTTGTATAAAGAACTCATCTTCCCATGTTGAATCTTCTGTGGGTAAGTTCTTCCATTTAATGAGATACTATGAAATTTATTGATTTCAAAGTTTTGTAGTTCATATTTCAGTAATTTCTTCAGGTTCCAAGATGATTCTTCCTTCCTCATCAAGTTCTGGTAACATCGTTTGAACTGGTAGCTTCTCACCGATTACTTTCTTTAAACATGAAACATGGAAAACTAGATGGACTCGTGAAGATGCAGGCAGTTCCAACTTGTAGGCCATACTACCAATATTTTGTAACACCTTGTAGGGACCGTAGTATTTAGGTGATAATTTATTATCCTTCTTAGTGTTCTTGAAGGACATTTGTTTGTATGGTTGTAGTCTTAAAAACACCCAATCCCCAACATTAAATCTCCATTCACGATGGTGTTGATCTGCTTGTTGTTTCATTCGATTTTGTGCTAGATTTAGGTTGTCCTTTAAGAGTGGAAGAACTTGTTGTTGATGCTCCATGGATGGTTGATGGTAGCCATACAATGCCATAAATGAGGTCATTTTTTATGATGTATGGAATGAAGTAATATACCACCATTCTACCAAGGGTAACCACTTGACCCATTATGTTTGTTTATCAGGTTCAAAACATCAAAGATACCCTTCCAAACATTTGCTTACTATCTCTATTTGTCCGTTAGATTGAGGGTGATAAGATGAGCTATGAGAAAGTTGAGTACCCAAACAAGAAAATAATTCGGTCCAAAAATTTCCAATGAAAATTGGATCCCTGTCACTTACTATAATATTTGGATTACCATGTAGTTTTTGTACTATCTCCATAAAAGAATTGGCAACCGCGCTTGCTTTGAAGGGGTGATATAGTGCACAGAAGTGTGCATATTTAGTAAGTCTATCAACAATCACCATGATGACACTCTTTCTGTCAAACTTCGGTAAACCTGTGATAAAATCCATCAAGACATCTGTCCACCTTTGGCTTGGAATTGAAAGTGGTTGTAGGAGACCAGGTGTCTTAATTGTTTCCACTTTATTTTGCTAGAAAACCAAACATTCTGCAACAAATTTTTGAATGTCAATTTTAAGACCATCCCCCAAAAAATCTTTCTTTACCCTATGGTAGGTTTTTAAGAAACCTAATTTCCCTCCTATCAGTGAAGAGTGGAATTCAGAAAGTACCGTTTTCTTGAGCTGGGAGATCGTACCAAGGTATAAACGATCCTTGTACCATAGCAAGTCATATTTACACCTAAATGTATTAGAGGCACTAGGATACTATTGTAGCTTTTGAATAAATGTCCATATTTTTTTGTCATTTTTCCATTCGTCCGTTGCATCAGCTATCCAATCTGGTTGGATGATCGAAATAGCATAGAGTAATGCTTCAACATCATCATCTTTCCTGGAGAATGCATATGCGACAACATTTTGATTCCCCTCTTTGTAGATGATTTCAAAGTCATATCCCAACATCTTTATTACCTATTTTTGTTTCTCTTCTGAAGATAGCCTTTGTTCCAAGAAGTATTTAAGGCTATCATGATCAGTTTTAACCTTGAAATGTCTCCCTATAAGGTAGGGGTGCCATTGCTTCAAGGCATGTAGTATTGCCAACATTTCCTTCTCATAAATGGTATTTTTTAAGTTCTTTACCTTGATTGGATTGATTGTGAAGGAAATAGGGTGTCCTTCTTGCATTAGTACAACTCCAATTCCATTTCCTGAAGAATCAAATTCCACAATAAAGGTTTTTGTGAATTTTGGTGTCGCCAAAATAGGATCTTTACACATGGCCTCTTTGAGTTGTTGAAAGGCTTGAGTTGCTTCTAGAGTCCAAGAAAATGCATCTTTCTTCAGTAAAGATGTTAGAGGAGTTGCTATTCTTCCATACTTTCGAACAAACTTGCGGTAGTACCCCGTCAGACCTAAGAATCCTTGAATATTATTTAGGGTTTGGGAATTAAATATTCCATCATGGATTTACTTTTTTTAGGGTCTACCTTGATACCTTCACAAGATAAAATATGACACAAATAATCTACCTCATTTATCCCAAAGAAACATTTTGAGGGTTTTGCATACAGTTATTTTCCTTTAGTAGTTGTAGTAACCTATCAACATGTTGAACCTGTTCTTCCCAAGACTTGTTATAGATTGATATTATGGAATTTTCCTTAGCAATTTATAGTTCCTCCATCTGCAATCATTACTTGAAATTCTGGTGCTAGATAAACAAAGCAATTAAGAACTTTGGCTAATTTACAATGAATGTAATTATGAGTACTACCAGAATCAATCAACACTGTTACATTCTTCTTTTTGATGTATCCTTCTATCTTGAGAGTTTGAGGAGTGCTAATTCCATCCAATGCATGGAAAGATATGGTGGTATTAATTTCTTCTAAAGTAGCCTCTCCTATTTCTTCTGAAGTTGTCTCTTCTTGAGATGCTTCCTCTTATTTTGGTTCTTCCTCTTCACAATCTATGTAGAATAATTTATTCTTGTTGCACTTATGTCCCTTACGATACTTGCTGTCACAATTAAAGCATAATCCTTTTTCTCTTATTTCATATAGTTGTTGGGGTGTCAACCTTTGTGGTGGTTTAGAAGAAGGCACATTATTTTCTCTCTATGTGTTGGAGAAGGCATTTCTAGTACTCATTTCCATATTTTTATGTTCAACCTTCCTTGCCATCATGAAAGCATTCTCTAGCGATGATGGTTCAAAGAGACGCACCTCCTGTTGAATGTTATCTTTCATGGTTCCAATAAAGAGATCTAACAAATTATCTTCTGAAATATTCTTGACTCTGAGACTTGGATGTTGAAATTGCTTGATATGATCTATAACTGAACCTTTTTGCTTGAGATTTATCAATTAACTGAAGAAGGTGTTGCTATTTATATCCACATAATGTGCAATCAATTTTTTGGTGAATATGTACCAAGAAATAATACATTCCTTTTTATGGTCACAAAGCCATTGGTACCATACAAAATGAGTAGGTTCTAAATACAAGGATGAAATAGTTACTTTTGGCATAGTGGGCACCTGGTGTAGATCAAAGAATTGCCCCATCTGAAAAATTCACGTGATTGGATCATTACTATCAAACTTTTGCATGTCAATCTTGGGGATAAAGTAGTTTCTTGGACCTGAATTGAACCTATGATGTTGTAGTGAATCATCCACTTTTGAGGACTCCAAATTCCTACTCTCCAATTGTTTTTCAATTTTCTCCATACTTGAATGGAATAAGTCATCTTGTTCCTCTTTATCCTCTTCTAGAGTAGATAATTGAGGAATAAAGTTATGTTTGATATCCTTAATAAACTCCTTCAAGTCGTGAAGATATTCTTTACTAGCCATCCCTTTGAGATCCTCTTTAGTAGCCATCTTCGTTTCCAATTTAGCAAAGTCATCAATTTTCACATTTCCTTTAATCATATCTTCCAACTTGGACACTCTGAAAGAAATGTCTTCCATTTCCTCGTATGTCGGGGATGAATCCTCTGGGGTTTTGAGTGGAGTGTAATTATTTCCAATTTATTTTGGCGTAAATTTTAACAATACCACACCCTAGGGTTTATCACAAATATATCCTTCTACTAAAAGATATTCAAATGCAAAATGGTGTACCTTTTTCAATCCCTGATTGGGAGACTATTTTAGGGCCGACTTGTAACTGAGGTAAAATTTGAATTAGGACTCCTATGAGTCTGAAAATTTGATCTGTAGTACCTTGATCTTTCCTCTTTCCAAATACATAGTTATTACCTATTTTTGATGATCCAACAAAGAGTTATTTCAAATATACCAAAGCTTCTTATTTTTGGACTATCCAGAATAGCAACCTTGTACTATATGCCATGTTTCCATTGTTTTGTTTCTGTATATAAAACTTCTACCACAGATACCCTGGTCTGTTTTTTTTCATATGAAACTGGTATAACTCCATTTGGATCTTGGATTCCTCAGATATGACCTTTTTCCCAAGGACACCTGTTTTAGACTAGTTGTAGGACTAGTCAAAATCCCTAAATTTCTCTGCAATTATCTACGAAACTGTAATGGTTCAGGATATGAATTTTTTATTGGAGATATTTCGTCCTGTTTTGGAAGTGGGTTTTTAAACTTGATCTTTGATTCCTTGTATAAACAAAGTTGTAGCGAAATTTCCAAGATCACCCATTTTTGCAAAAGCCGGTCCTCAGGAAAGGGCTCTGATACCAAATGTTATACAACCAAGTCCAAGATATAGCATGAAAATAGTAGAAATAGACAATAAGAGAGTAATACATGCATAAAATATGAATAACAGAGATAAATATAAATCCTCTTCGAGGGAGGAACCTCCTTACACAATGTACTTAGTACACATGACAAGATAAAGATTATATGGCAACTAAAAAGATAATATCTCCTTCCTATATATAGGAGATAAAGGTGTACAATAACAACTAATAAAACCACTAATAGAAATAATCCTACATAAATAATATGTAATGCACCACAATATAGGGGGTAATGCACCACACTATATGGTGTAATGTGTCATCATTAAGGGCTTAACAGAGTCACTCTAAGGAGACTTTATTCAATTCGAATTGACTGTGTGGAAGATTCTGCTTCTTCTTCATCTTGAACAACTTTATCAAAGAGAGTGAGGCTGAGAATTTTGAATAAAGTAATCTTGTGGTCTTGAATGTGCTCTCAAAATTTCTATAATAATCCTCATTGTGCTTCCCAAAGTAACCATCCAGTTCTATCCAAATAACCTTTGGGTATTCTGCAAAATCAAAAAGGTAGAACAATATTGGAGAAAAGGCCATACATATGCTTCCAAAAGATCTATCATCGTTATTTAGTCAGTCATTATCATATTCTTAAGACTCTTTACCAAGTCCAATAGATACCTCATAGAGACCTTGTCTCTTTAAATATGAAATCATCTTCAATTTACATTCTAAATATCTTGTGGATGGAGTAATAAGAGGAACTGGAAATATTGAATCCATATGAAGTTGAACCTACAAAATATCACTGCAAAACCAAAAATAATTCGCACTATTTTATAATCACTCCTTCCCTCTCGACATGAACACTTTTTCAGGGACTGTTATTCCTGCACCGCCACTCTGAATAAATTCAGAGGAAGCAAGGCACTCTTTGCGGAACTTCTGTGGAAACCCAGCTGCTTCTGGTGTTAAATGGAGAGTAGACAGACTTGAAGCTTTTCTGAGATGGCTCTCATACCATGTTAGAATTTCTATTCCATTTAGATCATCAAGCAATGAGTCCAAAATTATTGATGTAGTGAATAGGAATGAATTATAGAAACTAAACAAATCAAATCTCACAGGAAACAAACAAGTATTGCTCAAAGAATTATAGTATTATCTTCATTACATAATCCGGTGTTACAATAGTTTTACATAGGAAATAATTTGAATCATTGGGGATGAATTCGAATATACCAACTGGATGTGACTATATATGATTTCATGGGTAACTAAAGATGTCTAAATCACTATCAGAGTCCAAGTGGTTAACTCTAGATGTCTAAATCAGTCAATCCATCATTTATAATCAGTTAAACCATTCTAATTGCTAGGGTAGGTGATAAGTAGGACATGAGAACTAGCACCTTCCCACATGCAGCCATGCATAAATAGCACTAACTCAACTGGATTAGAACTAACTAAATGTAACAGAAGAGTAACTAAGATTAACTAGTAACCAACTCCCAACAACTGAAGGAGGTTGGTGTCGGGACTCCCAGCGGCTCCTAAAATGTAGGGATTGGCCTAGGAGGCACCTAAACTTATGCATGCAAGTGAAGTCAGTCTTAGTTAGCATCTATAGGTGTTCCCCACACTTTAGTGACTAGTACATGTAGCCCCATAAACTCAAGTGGACCCAATAATTAATAAAAGACTCCTAAGTTATGCTAAAATAATCTAATAGACAGTTTGGTAAAGGGAGGATTATAAATCCTAACAGTGCCAACCAACCACCCTTGTATAATAATTTTATCTTCTCACTTCTATTCACCTTTGAATATTTCAATCAGATGTACATAGACACATTCCACTTTAGGAAAGGGAGTTGGCTTCTCCAATTCTAGAGAGGGATCTCTCACAGATGTATAACAAGGCCGGGCATGATGTCACAAAATGGATATCAAATATTGGTGGTTGGAAACAAACATAGATATATCGAGCTATGGGGTCAAAAATCCCAAGAAAACAAAGTAGTTTGCATAAGAAAACGCTTGCAAGAGCAAGGTAGTGCCTCGATCACGGTCATTATGTTTGGGGTCTGGTGGGAAAAACAGAATGATGAAAGTCTGCTAGCGTAGAGCATCGTAGGGATGAATTCCACGCCAATTTTGGAAGAAGTGTTTGGTGGATATTAGAGACAATGGCATGAGCATATGAGTATGAGTTCCTAGCCATTATACACTGAGTCTATGACATGAAGAAAAACAAAATGTAAAAGATAACAGGAAGCACATGCACATGAGGAAAATAAAATCACAGACTGTAATTCGGAAACACACAGGAATTCTTGCATTCATATAACTAGAATTTGGCTTTTTACTTGTATTAATTCAAAAAATATTACAAACACATTAGTCTTGCAAATTCAAAACCAACCAACCCTTTATCCCTCGGTGGGGAGTCTCTTTATAGCGTTTCGGGCCTCCGAGACTAATATCGAAACATGGCGAGAAGTTGTTTACAATCGTGATCAAAACTTTAACAAACCAGGACACGGCATTTCTGTTGTGGTTTACATGTATATAAAACAAAGCATCATGGAGCAAACATGCATGTGGGTCTTCAAAAAAACACGCGTTTCTAGCTTAGAGTTCACCTACCTTGAAAATGACTATTCAGGACATCTCCTGGTGGCGTGCTGCAGACATGGCTTGGTTCGTTCATCCCCCTTTTGGGTCTGCAACGTGTCTCTTTTGGGTGATTTGTGTTCGTTCTGTGCTCAAAGGCACCTTTCCACATGGGCTCATAGTTGGCAAGAAATTTTGTGTTCTTTATGTGCTCAACCTTCCTCCTCGCACCCCTATGTCCTGGTAACACTGTTATTCGAGGGGACTTAAAGAAGGGTCGCACTAATTTTGATAGTGTTGGGTCCTTGAGGAGGCTAGTCATTCTTGTGCTTCCCCTCTCTTAGGAGGGGGATCCTTCTGCAAATCGTACGATGCAGCACACCTCCGACCTCATCACCACTCGATTTAAAGTTGGGAAGTGGAGTTCACAGGGGCGGTGATGAGGACTTTAGACTTCTTCTCCTCCTGTATGAGAATTCACTCCAATGGGTTGCCGCTAGTAATGGTCTACATGTGCTGCGATTGTGGAGATTGCGACCTTTTCCGAAGGCTTTGGAGGGATGCCCAATGGACATGAAATTCCAGACATGGCCTCAGCGGGGATGTGAGCTTATATTAAGATGGTAATTCCCTCACTAGCCCCAGGAGGTCCATCTAATGTGATGAACCTCCTTGCCATGACCTCCCTGACACTGGAATGCTTCTCTAATATAATGAACGTCCCTACCCCGATGGATGGAGCCTTTTCGATACAAAAACCATGGAAATTCATTGAGCTATTCTCGCCCACCAACAACACTCCCAGACAGATGATATTTTCAAACCAAACGGCCATTGTAGGCCCTCTCTAAACTTCCCATAATTCTCAGCATACTAACATTTCACCATCTTAACTTCCCTTCCGCATTCACTCAGTCTCTATCTCTTGGTGGCTCTGGAGTGTGGCATTTATAAAGAGCTAGAAAAATGGACATGGCGATGTCCCCGTCAGCACCTTCGCACACTTCGCCATTGAGTACCATGATGACAACATGCGTGGGCATGTGGGTTTGGGATTTTGTCTTCCTGCTGAAAATCTAGTCATGTCGTTTCCTCTGATGCGACACTAAAATACTGGCTGCGAAAAAGGCCTTTGGCGTTATCCCATGTCGTCACCCATCTGGATCCTTGAACATGGAATTGGCATTCCTTACCTTTTCGTCCCTGTTAGCGATGGTATCAGAATGATTCTCCTTGGCTGCGTCTTCTTGCTTCGTGTAGAAACCTTACTTGTCCTCTGCAATTCATCCTAAGGGATATTTTCCATATTTCTACATGTTTGATGTAGTGGCCTTTGGGTTCAATAGGGTTATCTACATTGTGGATCCAACTTCTCCGTTGCAAGCATGCTCTAATGGTGTCGAGGCATTTGATTACTTATCACTTTGGCTCTTCGCACATCTGTCTTGAGATATCGCATTGATAGGGTCTTTTTGGAACAAGCAGATCGTATGCAAAACCATACACTTCGTCTCAAAAAATGATTCTCCTTTGCACAACATTTTGACGAATACTATCATTTCACACCTTTCTATCTGAAACATCTTTGCTCCCACCGTACATGTGTACTGGAAATGACCACTTTTTGTGAGTCCCTGAGACGATTTGTCTCGTGTATGTCCCACTAGCGGAGAAATTGTCCACCTTAGATCTCTCTTCGGCGAGATCTGCACCGTTGAATGTCGTCTCGCCTTTAACCCATTTCGTGGATCTAGGGACCAAAAATTCGGTGAGCACTTTGATTCGACGAAATCAATCTCGCCCGTTGATCTATCTTCTATCGATCATGGCCCTCAGAACCTGCGGTCGCTTTAGCGTCATTTCATGAAGACACAAAGGCAATTTGGATCGCTACTGTGGTATTCACGAAAACCATTCCATCCGTCGATATGGCTCATCTCTAGATTGCCACTGTAGAAACTCCATCCATTTTAACACTGCTTTTGACCACAATGTGACTGGAATTTTTCATGCCAACATCCATTGGGTGGCTCCCTCTGCTTCGCTGCAAACTTCAAAAAATTGCTCCAAAGACCAAAATTAAACCAAACAACGGGACTAACTAAAAAACTTTGTGGGCATCAGAAAATTGCTTAAAAGGAAATGCTCATTATACTGAGCTTATTCATCTCTATCTATCTATTCTAACTACTAGATCTCATTTTTTGTTTTAAGTAATATTTGACTTCCAATGAAGCCAGCCGAGCAAATGGTCCCATAAATCCCATTTCTTTTCATTTTGGACCCAAAACAACATAAAAAAACCCAGTGTCATAGAATTACAATAAAGAAATTCATTTTTGCAATAAAGGATTAACCATTCATTACCCTCTCCCAGTCTCGTCGTGTATTTTTCTATCGGTTTATAGAAACCATGATGGTTGCCGAATCTTTCGGTTGTTCACCTGACGTGACAAAAATTTTCCAACTACCATTATCCCAGCATCATTTAGAGGCAACGTACCAAAAGAATTTGGGAGATGTCCTTTGGTTCATTAGTATCTGCAACTTCAGCTTTTACTTGTGGAACTCCAGAGCTCAAGGATTGATTCCTCACAAGTTTCATGAAGAAAGCAGCGTTATGTTCTTCAATAGAACCAAGAAGCTCTGTTTCTTGGCTTGGGAGGCATAGAGAAGTACCCTTTTCAGGGTCCTCATTTTCTCCTCGGTGGTCTTCTAGGTGAAGAGATATTTCCATAAAATTGGGGATGCGACCAAAATACCACTGCATTTCCTAGAGGGACCTATCATCCAATAATATTGGGAGAATTTTTTAAAATCCAACCCCTCCGACTCATAATCAGGTTGGTTTCCTAAGGAACCATGCACAAGGCACCCCAGATACTCTTCGAATGGTATATCATGGTTCTGGATCCACTCCTCAGGATCCAAAACTTCATCTTTTAGATATGCTCTAGCAACGTCGGATTCCTCTCCCTCAACATAGCCTAAAAACCATTCACCTTGATACGGGGTCTTCGGCCTTGAAATATATGGAGAAGCTTTGATTTCAGAAACTGTGTCTCTTTCCCTGTCAGCTCTTGGATTTACAAGATACACATCTATTTCTTTAGGCATGCCACCCCAATAGTCATCTTTGTATTCATCATATATGGGTGCCCCAGAATCTTGCTCGGGGCTATCATGCGCGCAGTTCACAATAGGCTGGCTGCAATCTCCAGGGATGAAATTAGTAAAACAGGCTATCTTTTCTCTCCCAAGGGGATTTCTCTTTCGTCTCGTGTAGGTCTACCTGTTTCAGCCTTTTCAGTTTCCATTATTACCACTCTGGTCCGGGAGCCTTCTTGACAGCCTAAAATTTTCTTTGACCTGCAACGCATCAACAAACATATTCTGTAATGAAAACTATTTTCTCTCCAATAGAAACAGAGACAAATCGGGGGGGAAAACATATGCGTAATGTAGCTTCGCAACACCCTCTAAGGGTTGAATTTATTTGGGCATGCCATAATAGAAACTCGCAAACCTTTTGTTGAAACTAGACATAGCTTCACCTTCATCTTTTCTCATAGAGTAACACTCAGAGAGTATTTGGTCTAACGTACTCCTTTCACCCTAGAAGTCCAAAAATGTACGAGAAAAATCTTCCCATGTAGTGATAGATTATGGTCGTAGATGTCTGAACCAGTTTTTTACGTTGCCTTGTAGGGATTGGGAAAAATCCCTCATACAGACATCGTCATGTTCTATCTAAAAAATATCAAGAAAGTACTCAAAATCTTGTAGATGTTTCTCAGCTGTGGGGCCTTCAGGTTCTCCATTGAACTCGAGGAGATATTTATAGTGTTTTGTAGGGAAATCATGAAGGATCTAAGGAAGACGAAGAGGCATATATCGACTTTGGGTACTGGATGGAACAGAGTCTTGTGGAAAATACATGCTCTCGGAAATGGCATCATGGGGCCCATCAGACTGCCTATTAATGTCCGGGGTCTAGACTAAAATCATATGTACAAGATGGAAAAATACCCTCTGTTTTCAAGGAAGGATTGACCCAAGTGAATTTACAACTTTTCTTGTGGCAAAACAAGCCATGATAGATTATTTTATCAAATCTAGGAAAAGAGGACGAAATAATTACAAGAAAAGCCAAGACGTCCCAGAAAAAGATGAATCTTAAGTACCTTGCCTTTTCTTTGAGCCTACCCATGTTTTTACAATGAATCCATCCACATTACAGAGGTTACTAATGCCCCGTAGGGACCTAAATTTTAAGATCGTGGCATTGGTGGAACTGTCATGGTACTGGAAACACGAGTTTATGGAAATCACCGAGTGGAATATTCACTTTCTTCTGGCTTCCCGACTGTCGTTCACCATCGACAGTGCGGTCTACAGCACTATCATCCATATTTTTGGGAGACTTCAAAAGATCCTCCTCGTATCAGTCCTTTCGGCTATCGATCTCCCTATTGGAGTCATCTTTTAAAAACTACAACGTGGAGTCACTAGGGAAAATGATGCAACCTTTTTTCACATACAAGAGTTTCTGTTTTCCAACAGAAACCCTTTATCCTTTGAATCTTTGTCGTTCTTCACAGGGATGATCTTCAATTTCGTGCCCAACAATGGTGCTAGTTTGTTAGCACTCAGAATCGTTCCCAAGGATACAAGAGGCAGACCTCGAGGTAACAGTAGAACCAATTTAGGAAAGGGAGTTGGCTTCTCCAATTCCAGAGAGGGTTTTCTCACAGATGTATAACAAGGCCATATATAATGTCACAAAATGAATATCAAATATTGGTGGTTGGAAACAAATAAAGATATATCGAGCTATGGAGTCAAAAATACCAAGAAAACAGAGCAATTTGCATAGGAAAATGCTTGCAAGAGTAAGGTAGTGCTTCGATCATAGTTGTTGTGTTTGGGGTCTAGTGGGAAATGCGAAATGATGACAGTCCACTAGCGTAGATCACCCTAGGGATGAATTCCACACCAATTTTGGAAGAAGTGTTTGGTGGATATCGGAGACAATGGCAGGAGCATATGATTATGAATTCCTAACCATTATACACTGAGTATACTGTCAGTTTTTCAACATTTAAGCTAGCATTATGTTAGGATCTTTTCACTGAGAGAATAACAAGCACATCAATAACATAAGCACATCACAAGAGACAAGAGACACAAATCTTTTAGGAGGGGAAACCATAAATGGAGAAAACACCTCAACTTCCTCTAAGATAGTATCACCACAAGATGTGATCCCAAAACAGTAAGATGACCTCCCAACACAACAACAGCCTTCTGTCTTCTGTCAAGCCAAAGATTTCCTTCTCCAAAGGTGCGCCACACTTGAGAGAGCAAGTGATGTAATTCACAAGTGATAAATAGAGAGACTCACACTCTCTATTTATATTAGTTCGTTCACTTGAAATACCATTTCACACATAGGCTCGACCTAATAATTACTACTCGAGCCTACACCTTAATTAGTGTATAATAACTCAAGTGCCCCATAACTGTGGGGACTTACCTAATGACTTGATATGACTTGTTTACATTATTAATCCTCCCGATCGGAACATCGGGGCATGACCACATGACTCAAATACATAATAGAAACATCCCGGAATAAACATCGGGTTACAATATACAAAGAAGAATACATTCCGAAGTTACATATACATCAACACTCCCTCTTAACTAGGAAGGTATTCTTTCGACACAATTTTTCAGCACTGGTCTTCTTCTCTGTATCAACTAGATCATCTGAGTCATCTTCATCTTCAAGTCATCTAGATATGGATCATCTCTCGATCTGGATCATCATAGAACATCATCACAGGATCTAGATCATCACTCGATCTAGATCATCATCACTGGATCTGGATCATCACTCGATCTAGATCATCATCACTGGATCTGGATCATCACTCGATCTAGATCATCATCTCTGGACTGGATCTGGATCATCATTCGATCTGGATCTGGATCTGGATCATCTCTCGATTTGGATCATCACTGCTGGATCTGGATCATCACTCGATCTGGATCTCTTGGAGTCATCATAACTGGATCTGGATCATAGCTCGATCTGGATCTCCACTGGTTATCATCATGTGTGTACTATCTCGTCATAGGAAGTTCTACAGAGCCAGCCCTTTTTCATGCTGGTTGTAGGCCTACTTCATGTAGGTCTTCGCCCAGCACTTACATCTGACCTGCTCATCAGAAAGGCATGCCCAACACTCACATCTGATCATGTAGTAAACTACAATCACATCAGAAAGGCCCAGCACTCACATTCACTAGCATGGTAGGCACAATCAACTATCATCTGTGAAATGGCTCTGCACTTATATCTGACCTACTCGTCAGAAAGGCACAATCCCATCCAGGCTGGAACCACATCCGCTCACAATGATGAAAGAACTCTGTTCTTTTCACCCAGGCTGGAACCACATCCGCTCACAATGATGGGAGACTCTCATCCAGGCTGGAACCACATCCGCTCACAATGATGAGAGATTTTCTCACTTTCATCCAGGTTGGAACCATATCTGCTCACAATGATGAAAGACTCTCATCCAGGCTGGAACCATGTCCGCTCACAATGATGGGAGATTTGTGCACTCACATCTGACCTGGTAGGAACTGAATCCTACACCCTCGTCAGAATGGCCCCCAGTCCCTAACTGAGCTACATGGTAACTGACCATGCGCCTCCACTCTCCCGGAGAGTGGCAATTGCCCTTACATCTGTCCTACTTGACAGAATGGCTAGCACTCACATCTGACATGGAAGGAACTAAATCCTTTAGCCATGAATAGAATGGCTCTGCCCTTACATCTGACCTGCTCGTCAGAATGGCACAATCCCACCCAATGATGGAAGACTCTCAACTCCAATGAGGAGAGATTTCTGCACTTACATCTGCCATGGAAGGAACTAAATCCTTTAGCCATGAACAAAATGGCTCTGCCCTTACATCTGACCTACTCGTCAGAATGGCACAATCCCACCCAATGATGGAAGACTCTCAACTCCAATGAGGAGATATTTCTGCACTTACATCTGCCATGGAAGGAACTAAATCCTTTAGCCATGAACAGAATGGCTCTGCCCTTACATCTGACCTGCTCGTCAGAATGGCACAATCCCACCCAATGATGGAAGACTCTCAACTCCAATGAGGAGAGATTTCTTCACTTACATCTGCCATGGAAGGAACTGAATCCTCTCACCATGACGAAATGGATCAGCCCTTACATCTGACCATGGAAGGAACCAATCCTCTCACCATGTCAGAATGGCTCTGGGTCTCATCACTGTCTTGGGGAGGAAGCCTCGATCTGGAGAACACCAAGTCTCTCTCTGAAGTACTCAAACTTTATCCTAGCCAATGGCTTCGTCAATACATCAGCTATCTGTTCCTCCGTCGCAACATACAGGAGCTTCACTGCTCCTCTCTGCACCATATCCCTGATATAGTGATACTTGATCTCGATATGCTTCGACTTGTCATGAAACACTAGATTCTCTGACAACTTCACGCAAATCTGGTTGTCACAATGTATACAAGTAGCATCTAACTGGAGATCAAATATATCAGACAGTAGCTTCCGCAGCCATACTGCCTCACAACTAGCTGAACAAGCTCCGACATACTCTGCTTCAGCTGTACTCAGTGCCACATAGGATTGCTTTCTGCTAAACCAAGAGATCACACTTGATCCCATACTGAAGCAACATCCCAAAGTACTCTTCCTGTCGATGGCACTTCCTGCCCAATCTGAATCAACATAACCCTCTAGGTTAATCTTTTGATTCGCATCATACTTGAGCCCATAATCAATTGTACCCTTCAGGTACCTCAGAATATGTTTTGCAGCAATCAAGTGAACACTTCTCGGATCTGTCAAGTACTGGCTCAAGGTGTTCACAGCAAAGCAAATATCTGGTCTCGTGTTCGTCAGGTACATCAATGACCCAATCAGCTGACGATACATCGTGGCATCAACTGACTCTGAAGAAGCATCACTCAATAGCTTCAGGTTTGATGCCATAGGTGTGGTCATGTAGTCCATCATCCTGAACCTCTTCAGGATCTCTACTGCATACTTCCCTCGTCCAAGGAAGATTCCATCTGTACTCTGCCACACCTCCATACCTAGAACAATAGTGCATCGACACATAACAGGAGTATCACTGGTCTTTCGTCTTCAACCTTGAAGCAAAGGTTGGAATCCACTTTACTCTCAGTACCATGTCGATCCTCAGGATATTTTGTAGTCACTCCCTCTGAAGCAGAGCATCATACTCCCTCTGTCTTTTGTACTCTATGCACTGAAACATTCTGTACTGGAGTGACAAGTAGTATCCATCTAGGATCACTGGATACTAAGATCCTCTATCTTGAACTTCTTCAAAAGTTCATCTTTCACCCATTTGTGGGCTTGTCATTCTCTATCAACCTTGTAGCAAAGGTTAAGATATTCATCAAGCTCATCATGTATGTGATATCCCATGGGTGTCTTCTGTACAAGGCCTTCTTTCATTTGCACACATGATTATGCATGTCATGTGACTTCACTTATATTAGTTGTAAATGTTTCTTCGTAGACTATGCCTTCTCTTCGTGAGAAGCCTCATGCTACGAATCTTGTTTTGTATCCCACGATGTTTCCATCTACTGCATGATGGAACTATGAACTTCTCTTCAGGTCTCAATAATACGCCCTGACATCATTCTTCTTGAACTGGAAGGTTCTGCATCAATGATGTCACTGCATTCATCATATTATTCTTTGTCTTGAAACTGTCGTCACTTGTTCTTCGGAACAAGTATTCATTCTTCTTTGCTTGTAAGTGATTATGTATGCGATCTTTCCTACAAGTCAAATGCATTTGCATGGTTAGAAACATTTCATAAGGAAAATTCATACTGGCAAGTTCTTATGCATAAATATATGATCATGCAACTACTTTAGCCAATACAACATTCATCCATATCTCACTGAAACTTTCTAGATGCCTTCCATCTCTACCAGGACAACATTGAGATTGTGCACTAATCCAATATGTCAGCAAAGAGGTTTCATTCTAGATAAGTAGCAATGGAGAATTTGTATAGCACCATGAGCTACTTACCCATCACATGCATATTAGTAGTATGCTGTCATTAATGCAAACATCCTATCATGCATAATACAACAACTGAATATAAACAAATGCATAACAAAATAATATAATGAAATGACAATTGAATACTTGTCTTTATTTGTTTCGAGGGTAGACTCCTTCTTGAGCCTTCAGCTTCATCGTATTCTTCATTCATAGTCGCATCATTTCTTATCCAAATGCTGAGGTGGATAAGAATTTCTTCAAGAGTTGAGTTCTTCATATTCCTCATTGCTTGAGGGATATTCTTTGGATGGAAAGAGCTTGATCTTCAGCTGTTCCCACCTTCTCTTCTTGAGCTTCTCTTTCTAGAGTCTATTGAAAGTAATCACTTCCTTTTGGAACACATACCTTGAATGAATGAATTCCACGATCTTGGGAGGCCATTCAAGGTGGCCATCACCACTTCTGCATTCTTCACCGCTTCAAGTTGTTCTTGATTTGAAAGACTCTTATGACTGCATGGTCTCTGCAATCTGGAACTTCACATTCTTCAACTGGTTTCTTTAGGTCATATTCTGATTTTGTTTTTTCCTTTAAATAGCTTGAAATTCTGGAAGACCTTAAACAGCTTTGCTTGCAATAATTAGTGCTCTGTAATGCACATGTGCAAGCCTTCTATGCCAAATCTCATTTGGCTCTACTATGTCATGGATCAAGGCTTGTTCTAGATATCCCTTCAATTTGTACAAGCCTCCTTCGTGTTCTTCAATCACTAGCACATCATCGATAGTATTTCCTTTTGGCCACATGATGAATTGACCATCTATGAATGCAACCTACATTCCAGAGTCTAGATTGTATGAAGATTCTCCACTACCTTTTATTGGATATTGGTAGTCATCTACTAGTTTCACCTTGTGAGGTGATTCATGTTCTGATAGTCTTACAAAGGATTCCTTGAATCCTATCATATGTTTGGAAGCCCCACTGTCTATAAGCCAATCATCACTTCCATG
Organism: Pseudotsuga menziesii; assembly: GCA_001517045.1. Taxonomy (NCBI): domain Eukaryota; kingdom Viridiplantae; phylum Streptophyta; class Pinopsida; order Pinales; family Pinaceae; genus Pseudotsuga; species Pseudotsuga menziesii. The sequence goes on along the minus strand of LPNX010936893.1, from coordinate 58,981 downwards.
AGTAATGTTACCTATGAGAGCTGATATTAGAACATATTCATCCTTGCTTGAAGAATCTTCTCTTTCATATCTAGATCTCTTTCTGGATGGTTCATCATCCTCTGCAGCATGAGCATGATGTCTTCTTTGGCCTCGTCTCCCTCTGAAACTGGAACCTCCATACTCATGTAGGTGTCCAATCCATTTTCTTCGGAGAGATCATATACTTCCAAGTTTGGAAGTTGTCAACTTCCGTAAGCTTTTAACTAAGCTGATGTGATATATCATATTGAAATGAGAACCTCAAATGGAAATAGCAAAGGATTAGATCTTACCGATTTGAGGTGTCCGTCCTTGTCCCGGAGTTCGTTGATCTAGGGTTTGTCGTAGAAACCCTAATTTTCAAAACTTGGAATCTTTCAGATATGATTGGATAAACAGATAGATCTCTTCAAATGGAGCTGTCCAATGTACTCCTTTTCTAAAAACAATGGAGGGAAGCTCCCGGAACAGGAAGCCCTAATTTTTTGATTTCTTCTGCAGAAATTCCTGTTACTGTTTCTGTGATATCTCCGAAATTACTGATCCTATATGTCTAAAATTTCTCGCAGAGGTCACCTCACATGTCCCTGATCCAACACCATAGGTTTCATCAGAATTGGTTTCACCATTTGGGATTTATGATCCTTTTACCAAGGTGACCTGTTACAGGACTGTTCAGGATAGTGAAGTTGTACGGCCTGACACGTGTCCTTGGTTCATCTTTTGAGTCTGAAATTAATACCATAGAACGTACAGTCCATTAAATTTCTGTAACATCTTCAGGAATTGAATTTGGACCTCTGTAGCCCAAGATATTGCAGATCTCCCCAAGTGTCCTGTTTATGGATGATTTCTGGAAGAGGCTGGAACCCTAACTTGGAGAGATCATATCTCCCAGAATATAGCGAATCTGAGGTGGATATTTGGAAACAAGATTCATCATGATTTTATCTTCTGCTCCTGCAATTTTCAGCTTCTGAGACTTCTCCAATCGCAGAATATAGCGACTGTATCAAAACTTAGCAGTTTTAGTATTTAGGGTTTCTCCTAGCTCAGGGTCAAACTAGGGTTTGACTTTCCCGGAGTTTCACCCAACCAAATTTATTGATCCAGGTCTTTAAATTTCGGTTTTGATGAGGAGAAAAATCCTATTCTAGTCTCACCCAAAAATTCCTCTTCTGTAGAAAGCCCTAATTTCCACATCGAAGCTGAAAATGCTTGAAATTGAATTCCGCATCGATAGAACGATGCACCATTTAATGGAGAGTAATCTTAGCATACTTTTGCTGAAAATCTGTGGAGGAAGATCCACAAAATAGGAAGCCCTAGTTCCTGTAGCTGCACAATGTCTTATTCTCAGGTTAGCTCTGATCCCATGTCAGTTTTTCAACATTTAAGCTAGCATTATGTTAGGATCTTTTCACTGAGAGAATAACAAGCACAGCAATAACATAAGCACATCACAAGAGACAAGAGACACAAAGATTTTAGGAGGGGAAACCATAAATGGAGAAAACCCCTCAACTTCCTCTAAGATAGTATCACCACAAAATGTGATCCCAAAACAGTAAGATGACCTCCCAACACAACAACAGCCTTCTGTCTTCCGTCAAGCCAAATATTTCCTTCTCCAAAGGTGCGCCACACTTGAGAGAGCAAGTGATGTAATTCACAAGTGATAAATAGAGAGACTCACACTATCTATTTATATTATTCCGTTCACTTGAAATACCATTTCACACGTAGGCTCGACCTAATAATTACTACTCGAGCCTACACCTTAATTAGTGTATAATAACTCAAGTGCCCCATAACTGTGGGGACTTACCTAATGACTTGATATGACTTGTTTACATTATTGATCCTCCCTATCGGAACATCGGGGCATGACCACATGACTCAAATACATAATAGAAACATCCCGGAATAAACATCGGGTTACAATATACAAAGAAGAATACATTCCGAAGTTACATATACGACATGAAGAAAAGCATAATGTAAAAGATAACAGGAAGCACATGCAGATGAGGAAAAGAAAATCATAGACTGTAATTTGGAACCATGCAGGAATTCTTCCATTCATATAACTAGCATTCGACTCTGTACTTGTATTAATTCAAAAAATATTACAAACACAATAGTCTTGCAAATTCAAAACCAACCATCCCTTTCTCCCTCGGGGGGGAGTCTCTTTATAACACTTCGGGCCCTCGAGAATAATCTCGAAACAGGCCGAGAAGTCGTTTACAATCGTGATCAAAACTTTAATAAACTAGGACATGGCATTTTTATCGTGGTTTACATGTATATAAAACAAAGCATCATGGAGAAAACATGCATGCAGGTCTTAAAGGCAGCACATGTTTCTGGCTTCGAGTTGGCCTGCCTTGAAAATGACGGTTCATGACATCTCCTGATGGCGTGCTATGGACATGGCTTGGATCGTTCGTCCCCCTTCTGGGTCTACAATGTGTCTCTTCCGGGCAATTTGTGTTCGTTCTGTGCTGAAAGGAACCTTTTTGCATGGGCTCATAGCTGGTAAGAAAGTCTGTGTTCTTTCTGTGCTCATCCTTCCTCCTCGCACCCCTATGTCCTGGTAACACTGTTATTTGAGGGGACTTGAAGAAGGGTCGCACTGCTTCTAAAAGTGTCAGTTCCTTGAAAAGGTTGGTCGTTCTTATGCTTCCCCTCTCTTAGGAGGGGGATCCTTCTACAGATCATACGATGTGGCACACCTCCGACCTCATCACCACTCCAGATAAATTTGGGAAGTGGAGTTCACAGAAGCGATGATGAGGACTTTGACTTCTTCTCCTCCCATACAAGCATTCGCTCCAAAGGGTCACCGCTAGAAATGGTCAACACATGCTGCGATTATGGAGAGCATGACCTTGTCTAGAGGATTTGAAGGGAATCCCATTGGATGGGAAATTCCAGACATAGCCTTAGTGGGGGTGTCACCTTCTATTAAGAGGGCAATGCCCTCACCAGCCTAGGAGGTCCATCTAATGTGATGAACATCCTTTTCATGAGCTCGCTGGCACTAGAAGGCTTCTGTAATACAATGAAAATTCCTACCCCGATGGCTGGATCCTTTTCGGTACAAAATCCATGGAAATTCATGGAGCTATGCTCACCCACCAACAACACTCCCAAAGAGATGAGCTTTTCAAACTAGATGGCCATTGCGGGCCCTCTCTAAAATTCCCAAAATTCTCAGTAGACTAACGTTTCACCACCTTAACTTCCATTCCGCATTCACTCAGTCTCTATCTCTTGGTGGCTTTGGAGTGTGTCGTTTATAAAGAGCTGGGAAATTGGACACAACAATGTCCCCGTTAGCACCTTCGCACACTTCGTGATCGAGTACCATGGTGACAACACGTGCGGGAAGGTGGGTTTGGGATTTTGTCTTCCTACTGAAAATCTAGTCACGTTGTCTCCTTTGCTGCAATGCTAAAATACTGGCTGCGGAAATGGAATTTGGCGTTATCCTGCGTCATCACCCATCTGGCTCATGGCACATGGACTTGACGTTCCTTACCTTTCCGTCCCTTCTAGCTACGATATCAGAATGGTTCTCCCTAGTCGCGTCTTCTTTCTTCGTGTGGAAACCTTACCTGTCCTCTACAATTCATCCTTAGGAATATTTTCCATATTTCTACACGTTTGATGCAGTAGCCTTTGGGTTCAAGAGGGTTATCTACATTGTGGAGACAACTTCTCTGTCACAGGCACGCTCCAATGCTGTCGGGGAATTTGATTACTTGTCACTTCAGCTCTTTGCATATCTATCTCGAGATATCACATTGACAGGGTCTTTTTGGAACAAACAGATCGTACGCAAAACCGTACACTTCATCTCAAAAAATGATTCTCCTTTTGGAAACATTTTGATGAATACTATCATTTCAGACCTTTTGATCTGAAACATCTTCACTCCCATCCATACACGTGTACTTGAAATGCCACATTTCGTGAGTCCCAGAGACGATTTGTCTTGTGCATGTCCCACTAGCGAAGAAATCATCCACAATATATCTCTCTTCGGCGAGATCTGCAATGTTGAATTTAGTCTCCCTTTTAACCCATTTCATGGATTTGGGGACCAAAACTTCGATGAGCACTTTGATCTGACGAAATCAATCTCGCCCATTGATCTGTCTTTTGTCAATCGTGGCCCTTGAAACCTACATCCTCTTTAGTGTCATTTTGCAAAGACGCAAAGGAAATTTGGATCGCACCTGTGGTATTCACGAAAACCATTCCTTCCGTTGATGTGGTTTGTCTCTAGATCGCCAACATAGAAATGCCATTCTTTTTAACACTATTTTTTTACCACCCTGTGACTAGAAGTTTTCATGTGTTTTTAGGCTGTGCTTGCTCCATCTTACCCTTTTCATCATCTTATGCGGAGTGAAAAACAACTCTAACAGTTAGCATCTACATGGAATATGATACAACAATAAGAATGATGCCAAGTGCCATGGTTTAAACCCATGGGATACATATTCATGTATACAAAAAAATTGTGAAATATATCAAACAACAAAGAAAGGATATAATAGTCAAGCAAGAAAATTCCTTCTATATTTTATAACAAGTCTAAGATAAACCCTTAACAATGATGAACTACAAGTTCGAGCCGGTAGGGTTGCGTATTGTTTCCATAACAAGAACGAGGGAATAGCTACCCATGAATAGAAAAAATGCAAAGCATGATTCATGCTAAGTGATAAACCCCTTTTAATCTAGATGTTAAATATTTATATATGCGAAGGATAAGATTACCCTAAGGACATGCTAATCGTTCCATTATCACCACAAGATTGAACGCCAGCAGATTTCTTTTCACTAATGCGAAGGTCGACACCACCTGTGAGCAATAAATGGCAAGTAGGGTTATGTGTGTGTGTGTGTGTGTGTGTGTGCAAACAAATAAAATGTAGCGAGTATAATAAAAATGTTGAGACTAGGTTGACAAATTCTTATGAATAAACAAAATGTTGAGAACTCTATGAATGGGACATAGGATATATTAATCCCTTACAAAATTAGAGTAAATTTGAACTCAAAATGGGCCTCCTAAGGAAAAATAATAAAATAATATTTATTAATTTTGGAGGAAGAAAAGAAAAAAACTACCTTTTTGTTTGTATTTTTGACATATCTCCCTGTGTTTTTACTCAAATTTCAATCGGGAGAGCTCGTTCAATGTGGAATTAAATTCTGCATCCAATGAGTACCCACTCAACATACTTTTGACAGACCTTGCTACCCCAAAAACAAAAAATACCTGAAAATGTGATGATGACATCATCATCACGTTTTTTCAAGTATTTCTTATTTTTCCAGTAGCGAGGTCCATCAAAAGTATGCTGAGTGGATACTCATTGGATGCAGAATTTAATTCCACATCCAACGAACTCTCTCGATCGAAATTTTAGTAAAAACACAAGGAGATATGTCGAAAATACGAACAAAAAAGTAGTTTTTTTATGATACCTATCCCCAAATTTATATTAAAATTTTGTTTAAGACCTATACGGTATTTAAAATTTAAATCAATTTCATTGGCTAACACATGATGACATGGAATTTGAATTAGAGTTAAAAGGCCCATTTTGAGTTGAGATTTCCTCTAATGGTATAACTGTAACAACCAAACTCAAAAGTACCCTTACGGTGCAATGTAACCTTAGTAAGAAACTATGCAAGCATCCTATGGTGTATGCCACTAGTTTCACCATGCCATGATGGGTAGAGGTTTAAACTCATTTGAATTCTGCACAAGGATTAGGAGCAGAGCTCCAATCCCCCAAGGAGCTGGGAAGAGTGCTCTCTATAAATTGGAAATGTAAAGCAAACTGAAACTTCCAGACTTAACCCCGGGAGTGAGAGAACCAAAGCTCTTACTTGTTAGTTAATGTAGTAGGTACATTGTCCAGGTGGAGGCCTTCGATCTGCATGACCCACATCTCATCCATAACAAACAAAGATCCATTTCTTTCACCATGAATGTGTTAGTTGTCACGATGGAAGGAGAGGATCAGATGCACATTGTATAGTTGCATATGATTTGATTTCATTGAAGTGTTTACCGCAAGGAATGAGGGTTGAGGTCGCTAGGGGATTTACTTTTTATCAATCATGGAAATAAAAGTCAGAGTTACATTCATCTAGATTTTATGGGTTGAATCTGATTTTGCAAGTTGCTTAATCTACACATGAGAAGGACATTTGATATTTACTACCAAGGACTCTTATAGCGATCAATTTGCATCTAGGATACTTTTGAATATTGTGTCCTTAGTTTGAAAGTCTCCCCAAGAAACATAGGGATTGTGAAGCTTGTGATCGACGATGTGACAATAAAGTTTATGTGGGTGTTTGGGGCATCATTCCTGGGGGATGAGACTTCATTCATATGCACATATTTGGGTGTGCAAGGGTGCATAATGCTGCTTATAACCATTTCCATTTTGTTTCTACTTGTGTTTCTTTTCTCATTTCTAGGAAAAGTAATGGGTGGAGCAACTTGGAATCCCATTTCCTTTGTCACTTCTTTTACTTTGGGAATTGTTAGGTATTTTGACATGTTTCTTGTTTTATTTATCCTATTACTATATATGATTTTGTACTTTATCAAAAAATCACAAAGAATTCACAATATTTTACAATTTAGCAAAAGATTCACGAAGAGTTTACAAGTTTTTATAATTTAGTGAAAGATTTTCCAAGATTATATAATTCAATGAGATATTTGCTAAATTGTATATACATAATATAACATTGATAAACTAGCCTTCATATTGTCCTATCTATCATAGGGATTCACCCATATATTATACATAGAAATTTAGTGGGGCTTCCTAAAATTTTCCTTGATCATAAATTATATATATATGTGATTTTTCCCTATCCATAAATAAAAATTAAACAAAAGTATCATTCATAAATCATGTGTAAATACTTATAGAGCATGGGTCAATCCCATAGGTATTTTCCTTGTATACTTAAACATATATACAAATGTCCATGACCATAATCGAAAGCGTAAAAAAATAAGTGCTCGATCTTGTTTGTATAAAATATCCATTGGGTAGGATAACAAAACAATATACATACATACATACATACATACATACATACATACATACATACATACATACATACATATATATATATATATATATATATATATATATATAAGAGGCATGAAACTTATAAGTATAATCACAACTGAAAGGATGATAAGCATGGTCATGTTATAGGCTACGAGAGGCGGACCCCGAAGTAACAACATAACCACTTTAGGAAAGGGAGTTGGATTCTCCAATTCCAGAGAGGGATCTCTCACAAATGTATAACAAGGCCAAACATAATGTCACAAAATGAATATCAAATATTGGTGGTTGGAAACAAATATAGATATATCGGGCTATGGAGTAAAAAATCACAAGAAAACAGAGCAGTTTGCATAGGAAGATGCTTGCAAGAGCAAGGTAGTGCCTCGATCACGGTCGTTATGTTTGGGGTCTGGTGGGAAATGTAGAATGATGACAGTCTGCTAGCGTAGACCACCGCGGGGATGAATTCCACACCAGTTTTGGAAGAAGTGTTTGGTGGATATCAGAGACAATGGCAGGAGCATATGAGTATGAGTTCCTAACCATTATACACTGAGTCTATGACATAAAGAAAAACATAATGTAAAAGATAATAGGAATCACATGCACATGAGGAAAATAAAATCACAGACTGTAATTTGGAAACACATAAGAATTCCTTCATTCATATAACTAGCATTCGAATTTGTACTTGCATTAATTCAAAAAATATTGCAAACACAATAGTCTTGCAAATTAAAACCAACCAATCCTTTCTCCCTCAGTGGGGAGTCTCTTTATAGCACTTCGGGCCCCCGAGACTAATTTCGAAATAGGGCGAGAAGTTGTTTACAATCGTGATCAAAACTTTAACAAACCAAGACGTGGAATTTCTACCGCGGTTTACATGTATATAAAACAAAGTGTTGGAATATATTAAACCCACTCACAACTTAGGATAAAATAATTAATCATTATTTGATTAATTATTCACCCACTAGCTTAATTAGGTGGCACCTTAAAGTCAATGCATGCCATCTATATCCTAGGAATGAGTTATTTCTGATTCTGGGTTCATCTAGAATTAGTATGCAGGACCTTATAGCAGATTCTACTTTTTTCAG
>LPNX010936893.1:0-50493 GCA_001517045.1 Pseudotsuga menziesii | reverse complement strand
TGTTTTGCAGGTTGCAGAGATCTTATTCTTGAGCACATCAATTCAGCAATATGGATTCTTCATCAGCTATAATTCTTACTTCCTTCAACTACCATGAATGGAAAGCAAAAATCTCCATTCTATTGTGCAGTAGAGGATTATACAGAGTTGCACTAGCTTTGGAGAATGAGCCCAATGCTGTGATTGAGAAAGCTAAGTGGCATAATAGGTTGGATGAAGCCTATGGATTGCTTTGCCTCTCTATTTCTCCTTATCTACTCTTTCATCTAGATGGTTTGACCACTCCAAACCAAGTATGGACTCAACTGGAGTCTCTCTTTGGAGTTCAAGATGAGCTAAGAGCGCATCAATTGGAGATTGAGTTATTCTCACTGAGTCCAAGCAATTTTGAATCCCTTGAGGGTTTATTCACCAAGTTCAAGTCACTTGTTATAATGCTCAAGCAATGTGGGATTGAGAAAGCAGATGATCAATTAATCCTTTCCATTCTTTCAAAATTGGGTCCTGATTACTCAGCTTTTGTGTCTACTTTTCATGCAACTAGGCTTGCTGTTCCTAAGTGGAAAATTCCTTCTTTAAATTCTTTTCTTGATTCACTGACAAAGGAGCAAGATAAATTGATCCATATGGGTGTCCTTAATTCTCCAAAGGGCAAGGATCATGCTCTCTTGGTTAAAGGAAGCAAGAAATTCAAATCAAAAGAGAAGCAAACTGTGAAGAAGCCAAAGTCAGAAAGTGAAGATGAAGATTCATATGAAGATTTAATGAAGAAAGCTAAGAAGAAAGGGAGCACATCCAAGTGTTCTTATTGCAGCAAGGGTTTTCATTCAGAGAAAAATTGTTTCAAGAAGAAGATGGACATCATGTCTCAGCTTCTTGAGAAGCACAAGATCGAAGTTCCAGATGAACTAGAAGAGCCTGCTGATTCCTCAAAACAATGTCATACTGCGCAGTTCCAAGGTGATATAACTTATGCTTTGAGTGCTAGAGTTCTCTCCTTTTCTCATGTCTCTAATATAGATTTATCCTCTGATATATCAGAATCAGAAATATCAGAATCTTTCTTTGATGATCCTCCTCTCAGTCTACTAGATTCATCTCCCAAAAATTGTGATTTTTCACTAGATATTGACTTACCTTTAAGCAACTCTTCCTCACAAGCTTGTATATCTGATTTAGAATATTGTTTGTAGGATGATATGCATGTCATGACACATATAATACCACCATCCATACCATATACCATATCTATGAATAATCCAAAGACTATACAAATCCCAAGATCACCTATTGATTCCTCATTGGTCTCTTATGCAGTGATATTTATCTTGCATGGTTTGAAGTCTTTCCTAGCTTTCATTGGCTGGTTATCCATGTCCTTAGTCATATTTGGACTGATATTAAACATGTTTGGATATGTTCTAAACACTTATGGTTCAGATATTATGTGCATCCATCATTCAGATTTTTACACCTATCAGTTTTCCCCAGTTGTTCATAATTTTCCTAGTCTAGCCCTATATCCTCATGGAGCCACTGAAGCCTTTGTATTTGCTGTTCCATATGCTAATGTTTCTGATATATCAGTGTTTTATCAGCCTCATATCAGATCTATACAGGTGCTACAGCATATTGGAAGATGTACATGTGATTCACATCACAATTTTGCAGCTATTCAGGGAATTGGGTGTGAAATAAATTGCCTTATTTTTTGTACTCTTTGGGAAGGAGTATGCACAGATCTCTTTTCCATTTCAGGTTATGTTTGCAGATCAGAGTTTGATAGCAGCAAGAAGCATTCAGATAATCCTCCCACTTCATCAGATGATGAGATACAAGGAGTCTCTCCTCTTCCTTCTTGTAGGTTCTACACTCCAACACATGATTATGGAGTTCATGATTTCTTCAACAAGTCTTCCATCCAGAAGAAGTTCACTCAACTGATTTAAGTGAAGATAAGGATATGTTGAAGACATACATATTTCAAATTTTGTGCCTCGTCCTATCTTGAGGGAGGATTTTCCCCATGTGGTTTTGCCTCTTTCCTCACTTTTCTGGACATAATAATTGTAAAAGGGTGACCATAGCCTTGTTGCTGGGCCCTATATGAATCCATATGCATCCATATTTTTTGTCATACCATCATAAAGTCAGACTTATAGGGGGGTGTTGGAATATATTAAACCCACTCACAACTTAGGATAAAATAATTAATCATTATTTGATTAATTATTCACCCACTAGCTTAATTAGGTGGCACCTTAAAGTCAATGCATGCCATCTATATCCTAGGAATGAGTTATTTCTGATTCTGGGTTCATCTAGAATTAGTATGCAGGACCTTATAGTAGATTTTGCTTTTTTCTACTTTTTTCTGCTTTTTCTGCTTTTTCCTGCTTTTCTATGGATAAGATAAAAGCTAGTCAACTAGGAAACTGGGAGCTTTTGTTTCCAACCCATCCTCCATTAGTTTTTCTCCATTTTCTAGGATTAGCATGTTATTTCCATCTCCTTGACAACTCACTCATGCTTTTTCCAACTCGTGAGGTCCTTGATAGATTTAGCAAGTGCTTTATCCACCTATGGGGGTTTGCTATATTTGGGCAAGTCAGTCTTTTTGAGATTTATGAGTTGTTTCCATACAATTAGACTTTCCTATGAGGGAAGATCTATTTATGTACTCTATTATTCATAATTATTCAATGGAAGGATACACACCAATATTCATCTCTTCATTCATGTGATTCAGTCTCTTTTCTTCTCTTTATTTTTCCTGTGTATGCTTGTGAGAATTCTTAGTAGCAAGATCTATTTCCTGTGCTTCTTCTTAGAATCATTGCACATAGCATTGATCTATTATTTCTACACAAAGCATGATGGAGCAAACATGCATGCAAGTATTAACGATAGCATGTGTTTCTGGCTTCGAGTTCACCTTCCTTGAAAATGACGGTTCAGGAAATCTCTTGCTGCTATTGGTGCTATGAATGAGCACCAATAGCAACAGTAAAACCCAAAGACAGAAAAGATGATCTCCAACAGCTGTTCTCTCTCTTATCCCGGCTCCTTCTCTCTCACTTATGCTCTACAGCTAAGTGTGTGTTTCTGTATGATAAATAGAGAGACTCACTCTCTATTTATACTAATTTCTGACTTGACATTAATTCACCAGGGACGAATTCTTTAGGAGATTCCAATAACCCTAGTGCCCCACAACTACAGGGAATTTAACCCTTGATCAATAAGGAGGGTTACCCTCTATGACTCTACATGACTTGTTTACATTACTGATTCTCCCGATAGAAACATTGAGGTATGACATGACTCAATTACATTACCGATACTTCCCGATAGGAACATCGGGGTACAATACATAAGATATACAAGTGAATACATTCCGAAGTTACAAATACATCAACACTCCCTCTTAACTAGGAATGTATTCTCTTGACACAATTCATCAGCACAAGTCTTCTTCTCTGGATCAGGTCTGGATCATCACTGGTCATCATCAAATATATATCATCACTGGATCATCATCAAAGCTGGATCATCACCGGATCATCATCAAAGCTATATCATCACTGGATCATCATCAATACTGCTACCGCTATCTTGATCAACTGGTGCTATCTCTCAATTCTTCTCGTCATAGGAAGTTCTACAGATCCAACCCTTTTTCATGCTAGTTGTAGGCCTAGCCTCCATGTAGGTCTTCATCTTCTTCAGCACTTATATCTGACGCAGTCAAAAAGGCCCGCCTAACAATTACATCTAATCATGAGAGTATCACATCCACCATCATGTCAGAAAGGCACGCCCAACACTCACATCTAACCATGGGAGGAACACTTCCACCACCATGTTAGAAATGCCCAACACTCACATCTGACCATGGGAGGAACAAATCCAACAGTCATGTCAGAAATCCTCAGCACTTATATCTTACCATGGGAGGAATACATCCAATGACCATGTAAGAAAGGCTCAACACTTATATCTTACCATGGCAGGAACACATCCAACAACCATGTAAGAAAGGCTCTACAATTACATCTGACCATGGGAGGAACACATCCAACAACCATGTTAGAAAGGCCTAGTACTCACATCTGACCATGGGAGGAAAAAATCCAACAACCATGTCAGAAAGGATCAACGCTTATATCTTACAATGGGAGGAACACATCCAACGACCATGTAAAAAAGGCTCTGTGCTTACATCTGATCATGTGGGAACACATCCCGTAGTCACATCAAAATGGCTCTACACTTACATCTGATCATGTGGTAACACATCCCGTAGTCACATCAGAATGAATCTGCACTTACATCTGATCATGGGAGGAATACATCCAACAACCATGTCAGAAAAGCTCACGGACTCATCACTTCCCTTTGGAGGGAACCTCGATTTGGAGAACACCAAGATTCTCCCTGAAGTACTCAAACTTCACTCTAGCTAATGGCTTGGTCAACACATCAGCTATCTTCTCGTCCATCGCAACATACTGGAGCTTCACTGCTCCTCTCTGCACCATATCCCTGATATAGTGATATTTGATATCGATATGCTTCAACTTGTCATGGAACACTGGGTTTTCCGACAACTTCACACAACTCTGGTTGTTGCAATATATGCAAGTAGCATCCAACTAGAGATCAAACAAATCAGATAGTAGCTTCTGAAGCCACACTACCTCACATCTAGCCGAACAAGCTGCGACATACTCTGCTTCGGCTGTACTCAGTGCCACACAAGATTGCTTCCTGCTAAACCAAGAGATCACACATGATCCCATACTGAAGCAGCACCCCGAAGTGTTCTTCCTATCAATGTCATTGCTTGCCTAATCTGAATCAACATAACCTTCTAGGTTAATCTTCTGATCTGCCTTATCCTTGAGCCCATAATTAACTGTACCCTTAAGGTACCTCAGAATATGCTTTGCAGTCTTCAGGTGAACATGTCTCAGATCTGTCTGGAACTGGCTCAATGTGTTCACAACAAAGAAAATATCCAGTCTCGTATTCGTCAGGTACATCAAGGATCCAATCATCTGATGATAGATTGTAGCATCAACCGTTTCTGATGAATCATCACTCAATAGATTCAGGTTCGATGCCATAAGTGTGGTCATGGCCTTGTAGTCCATCATCCCGAACCTCTTTAGGATCTCTATTGCATACTTTCCTTGTCCTAAGGAGATTCCATCTGCATTCTACCACACCTCCATCCCTAGAAAGTAGTGCATCATACCCAAGTCCTTCATCTCGAACTCAACAGCAAGCTTCCTCTTCGTATCAGCAATCAACCCACCCACACCTGTTGCAAACAGATCATCTACATACAGTAGGAGTATCACTGGGTTCCCTTATTCAACCTTGTAGTAAAGGTTGGAATTTTCTTTACTCTTGGTAAATCCCAAACTGGATAGGAAGCTATCAATTCTGTCGTACCATGTCCTGGGTGCCTGTTTCAAACTATAGATTTCTTTAATTTACACACATGATTCTCCCTGTCATGTGTCTCAAAATCGAGTGACTGCTCCACATAAACTTCCTCTTATACTACACCATTCAAGAAAGCAGTCTTGACATCCATCTGGTGTATCTTCCATTTCATTAGTGCAGCTAGAGCAAGTACTGATCTGATGGAATTGTATCTGGCTACAGGTGAAAAAGTTTCTTCATAATCTATTCCTTCTTTCTGGGAGAAGCCATGAGCCACAAATCTTGCTATATATTTCTCTATGCTTCCATCTGCAGCATTCTTGATCTTGTAGATCCACTTGGAAGTCACAAAAGACTTCCCCTCTGGTCTAGGGACAACATCCTAGACATCATTCTTCATGATCGGCTGGTACTCCTCGATCATAGCATCCTTCCATTCTTTCTTCTCTGTCGCTTCTTCATAGTTGAAAGGTTCTTTATCAATGATGTCACATAACATGGCTACATGACCGGAGTAGGACCTAGTTCTTTTCCTCTCTCTGTGCATTTCTTATGGAGCCCCATATCTTTCTGCACCTTGGATAGCCTCTCGTACCCATGCAGGTTTCCTCTTGTGAGGATTCTTCTCTTGGGGTGGATCTAGAGGTTCCTGAGGTTCTTCTATTTCTCGATCTTCTTCTTGAGTTGCATCGTTCATAGTTGTATCTTGAAATCTGGGTAATTCTGTTTCTTTAGGTTCTTCAACAGGTCTCTTTCTGGATTTGCTGTAAGCTGAGTCTTCGTCAAATGTTACGTCCCTGCTGATGTCGATATTCTTGAATCCTAGAAAGTATATTCTATAAGCCTTCTAGCTTTCACTATATCCCACAAATATACCCTTCTTTCTAGAAGGATCTAACTTTGTCCTCTTTTCTTTTGGAATGTGTATGTACACTGGACAGCCAAATATTCTGAGATGACTAACTTTTGGTTTCTTGCCAGAGAAAACCTCTTCAGGAGTTTTGTTCTCGAGTACTCTATGAGGAGTGTGGTTCTGTACATACAGAGTTGTTCTAGTAGCTTCTTCCCATAGATACATGGGAAGATCTTGATCATGAAGCATTGCCCTTGCAGCTACCATAATCATTCTATTTTTTCTTTCTGCAACCCCATTATGTTGTGGATTATATGGAGTAGTTAACTCCCTCTTAATCCCTAAATCTCTTCATAATTCTTTGAGTTAATTTGATGTAAATTCTCCACCATTGTCTGATCGAAAGGTCTTGATTTTCTTTTCTGTGTGATTTTCGATCAAGGCTTTGAACTCTTTGAACTTGCGGAATACTTCATTCTTGTTTTTCATGAAGTATATCCATGTATTCCTAGAAAAATCATCAATTAAAGAAACATAGTATACATATCCGCTTAATGATATTTATGACATTGGACCGCATACACCAGAGTGGATGATTTCCAAAATTCCTTTTTCCTTGCTCTCTCTACTTGGAAATGTCTTCTTTGTGTTATTTCCTTTCGCACATCCTTTGCAGGCACTGTCATGTTTTCTCTGTATTTCTAGAAGACCTTCAAAAACTTTGCTTGCAAGTGGTAGTGCTGTATAGTGCACATGTGCAAGCCTTCTATGCCAAATTTCATTTGGCTCTATTGAGTTATGTACCAAAGCTTGTTCTAGTTGGCCCTTCAATTTGTATAGTCCTCCTTGTTCCCCAATCACTACTTCATCATCTATAGTCTTTCCCTTTTTCCACATAAGAACTTGGCCATCTACAAATGCAACCCTTATGCCTTTTTCATCCAATGTAGATATGGAGAGGAGGTTCTTCTTTAGTCCTGATACAAACAAGACATCCTTCATCTTCATAGACTTTCCAGAGTCTAGCTTATAGGAGGATTCACCACTACCTTTTATTGGATACTGGTAGTCATGCCCAAGTTTCACCTTGTGAGGTGACTCATGTTTAGATAGTTTTACAAAGGATTCTTTGAATCCTGTCATGTGTTTGGAATCCCCACTGTCTATAAGCCAATCAATGCTTCCATGTGTGATAGTTTCCATGAGAGCGGAAATCAGAACATATTCTTCATCACTTTCTTGTTTGATTCTCTTTGTGGAAGGTTCATCATCCCCTGCAGCATGAGCATGACGTCTTCTCTTGTTTCCCTTCTTCTTGTGAGAGCCATTTTTGTTTCTAGGACAATCTCTGGAAAAGTGTCATATTTCATCACATGTATAGCATCTAAATTTAGGTAGATTTATGTTAGATATTCTAGGGTCATCTTTCTGGTGGGAATGCTTAACTTTGTGATAGTTTATTCTGCTTTTCTTGGATTGTACTGTGAGAGCTTGATCTTCACTTCCCATCTTTTCTTCTCGGGCTATTAT
Organism: Pseudotsuga menziesii; assembly: GCA_001517045.1. Lineage (NCBI taxonomy): Eukaryota > Viridiplantae > Streptophyta > Pinopsida > Pinales > Pinaceae > Pseudotsuga > Pseudotsuga menziesii. The sequence goes on along the minus strand of LPNX010936893.1, from coordinate 42,656 downwards.
TCGAGCTTCTTCTTGTGAGCATTCTTCCCACAACCTACTAAACTTGACTAGATTCTTTCTTTCACAAATCCCTTGAATGAAGGAGTCCCGTGACCTAGGGAGACCATTCAATGTAGTCATCACAATCTATGCATTCTCCACTTCTTCATCCATTGCTTCAAGTTTTTCTTTGATCTAGGAGACCCTTGTGAAGTATGACTATATGGTCTCTGCATTCTAGATCTTCACATTCTTCAACTGGTTCCTCAAAGTCATCTTTCGATTTATGTTCTTTCCTTCAAATAACTTGGCCAGGGAATCAAACATTTCTGTAGGTGTATTTAGGGAGGACACCTGTGGTATGAGGTGATACTTAATTGAATCAACAATAATCCTCTTAGCCATGACCAATTTATTTTTGTGTAAGGACTTGGCCTCATCTCCCTCTGGAACTGGAACCTCTTAACTGATGTAAGATTCTATCTCATTTTCTTCTAGGACCAGGGATATCCTATACTTCCAGGCTCGAAAGTTATCAGCTCCCTCAATATTTTCATCAAGTTTTGTGTGATGATACATATTGATTAAGAACCTCAAATGAAAATGAAAAAGATTTAGATCTTACCAATTTGAGAAGATGAAAACTGGATCTGGAGTTGATCTTCTGCAGTGCTGGTTTTCTGGTTCCAGGGAAAATTAGGGTTTGAATTTCCCAGAGTTCTGCCCTACCAAAAACCTTGATTTTTGTCTTTAACTTCGATTTTGAGGAGGAGAGAAATCCTAGCCTAGGATCACTCAAAAATTCCTCTTCAGTGAAAAGCCCTAATTTCTCGATGTAGTGGTAGGTCAAAAACTGAAAGTGATCAGAATCAGATTCTACTTCAACAGAAAGATGCTCCCTTCAATGGAGGTTTAACCTAGCCTCCTTTTGTTGATGGATTATGGAGAGAGACCCAAAAAGTAAGAATCCCTAGCTTTCGCGGCTACATGATGTCTTCTTCTCAGGTTAGCTCTGATACCATGTTAGATTTTTATCATTTAAGCAATATGATCTTAGGATCTTATATGAGAGAATAATGCACACATCAATCAATCACAAGAGACAAGAGACACAAATAATTTTCCTCGATAAAACCATAAAGGAGAAAAACCCACAACTTCCTCAGAGATAGAATGAGCACCAATAGCAGCAGTAAAACCCAAAGACAGAAAATATGATCTCCAACAGTTGTTCTCTCTCTTATCCCAGCTCCTTCTCTCTAACTTATGCGATATAGATAAGTGTGTGTGTCTGTATGATAAATAGAGAGACTCACTCTCTATTTATACTAATTTTCTACTTGACATTAACTCACCAATGCTGACTTCTCTAGGAGAGTCTAATAATCGTAGTGCCCCACAACTGGGGGGACTTTAACCCTTGATCAATAAGGAGCGTTACCCTCTATGACTTTACATGACTTGTTTACATTACTGATTATCCCGATAGGAACATCAGATTATGACATGACTGAATTACATTACCGATACTTCCCGATAAGAACATCAGGGTACAATACATAAGATATTCAAGTGAATACATTCCAAAGTTACAAATACATCAACAAGATGGAAGTAGAAACACATGTACATTTGCAATTTGAAAACCAACTAGGGTTTCATGAACTACAATTGCATGCTAGAACTAGGGTTCAGAAGTTATGAGATGAAACTAGGGTTTTGTGACCTCTTTACAAGTTATGAGATGGAAGTAGAAACACATGTACATGTACAAATTGAAAACCAACTACATTTTCATGAACTACAATTTCATGCTAGAACTAGGGTTGAGAAGTTATGAGATGAAACTAGGATTTTGTGACCTCTTTACATGTTATAAGATGGACGTAGAAACACATGTACATGTACAAATTGAAAACCAACTAGGGTTTCATGAACTACTATTGCATGCTAGAACTAGGGTTGAGAAGTTATGAGATGGAAGTAGGGTTTTGTGACCTCTTTACAAGTTACGAGATGGAAGTAGTAACACATGTACATGTACAAATTAAAAACCAACTAGGATTTCATGAGCTACAATTGCATGCTATAACTAGGGTTGAGAAGTTATGAGATGGAACTAGGGTTTTGTGACCTCTTTACAAGTTATGAGATGGAAGTAGAAACCCAATTGAAAACCAACTAGGGTTTCATGAACTACAATTGCATGCTAGAACTAGGGTTGAGAAGTTATGAGATGAAACTGGGGTTTTGTGACCTCTTTACAAGTTATGAGATGGAAGTAGAAACACATGTACATGTACAAATTGAAAACCAACTAGGGTTTCATGAACTACAAATTGCATGCTATGTATGGTATGGTATGTTAGTATGATATGATGTTAGTATCATAGGGTATTGTAGGGTATGAGATGGTATGGTATATTAATATGGTATGGTATGTTCGTATTGTAGGGTATGGTATGGTATGTTAGTATTGTAGGGTTATGGTGTTATATTAGTATGGTATGGTATGTTAGTATGGTATGATGTTAGTATCATAGGGTATTGTAGGGTATGGTATATTAGTATGTGTAACGTCCTTGACCCTTTGACCAACGAAGAGGATGCTACCACACTATGATTTAACCCGAGCAACTAGCCCCATGAAGTTTTACATAACTAAAAACTGACAAACTGAAATGCTTTGAAGTAAAACATGTAGAGATGCATAATTATTATGCATACAACGAAAGCAAAACCATACATTCAAGCATTCAACAAGTTCATCATAATTCATTAGACATCAAATATAATTGCAGAGATGGAATAGTCAAGAATACTTATCTTATGCAGTATTCATCCCGCAACCAGCTACGTCACTGCAACGTTCCACCCAACCATAGGCCAGTGTGCTCCTTAATCTCTTAGCAACACTGCCACCCTCGAGCTGGGCATGATTTCCCAAGGAATAAGGAACAAGCAGGCTTACACATAGCCAAGAATACACAAATCAGCAAGCCAACACAGTTGGGTTTATCAGGCCATCAACAAATCAGCCAAGCCAACATAGTCCGAAGACCAACCACTGCATACATGCAGCAAAACAAGCGGTTCACAGCTTGGGTAGGGAAATCCGATTCCTGAGTCGTTCTTGGCCCTATCATGGCCAAAATGACTCAATAATAGCCACAACAAACCAAAACGAAAAAGAACCCACATCAAACCACAAATCATGGGGAAAACAATAGCCCCGATCTCAACACTGAAACAACCCGAAATAGAAGAGGTGATCAGAATCTCAGCCTGGGCAGGGAAAAACATATACACAAACCACAAAATCGGTATGGAAACACACCCCCATAGCAGAAATCGTGAATGGCTCCTTCACAGGGACATCGTGAATGGTAGAAAATGGCTCCCCAGCTTGCTGCGTGAGGAAAATAATGAAGAATCCCAGCCTGTGTGTGAGGAGAATAATGAAGAATCCCAACCCGTGCGTGAGGAGAAGGGAGCGACCGTCTCTGCGTGTGGATGGAAATAATGGAGGAATGGGGGAATGGAGTTGTTTGCCTCCCTGCCCACGTGAAGTGAGAGTCCACTGGTGGAGTGTGCATGTGGGAAAGGGCTGACAGTCCTGCCACACACCACTTCCTAGCAATAACTACCCCCAACTAATCAACAGAAGTTTTAATGTGGTAGTTAACTGATGAGACAAGGAAAGGTGAGAGAGTCAAAAGGGTGGGTGACAACTAAATGGGTTTAATAGCTGACACATGGCTTTTCCCCCTTGGCCCAAGGTTTAATAATTCCACCTCCTTATCCTTAGGAAACTCATTCCCTTTTCATCATGGTTGCATTGACGTAGCTGGCTGGGGTTCATTTTAATTAAAGTGCATATTTACATTATGCCAAAACTATAAGGTGCTGGATAGCACGATATACCATCGGCAATGATTCCAATCACCGAAACATAACACAACCAATTCAATGGTGGGGCTTTTTCCTTTAGCTCCACACCATGATTAATTACAATATATACATCATGTACCTTTTAATGCAAATGGGGTCAAAACCGGGGTGTTACAGTATGGCATGGTATGTTAGTATTGTAGGGTATGGTATGGTATACTAGTATGGTATGGTATGATGTTAGTATCTTTAGGTTTATATCATTATATTGGTTAGTATCATTTAAGTAGAAACCAAAAGGCCATATAAGTAGGCTATGCACATAGATGAAACAAATTGAATAGGGTTGAAAATGGATCACAAGTGGAAGTTCACATGAATGCATGACTTAGAAGTAGAAACATATGTATGATGTTATGATGTTAGTGGTATGGCTATGATGTTATGATGTTAGTGTATGGAATTTAGGTAGTGTATGGTGTGGTTATGATGTTAAAAATTTGAGGATAGCCATAATGTTAAAAAGTTGATGATAGTTGAATTTAGGTAGTGGTATGGTATGGTTATGGTTATGGTGTCTAGTGATTATCTCCCATGACTTACTTAATGGTTACTTGATCTTACTTGATCTTACATAATGGTTACTTGATCTTAGTTACATGTACATAGGTGAACCACACATATCATGTTCCAAAATCAAGTCAACCATATATGTATAAATTTGAGCCTTGCTTTATATTATATATGTATACAAATAATGTTACAAAAATTGGCATGCCACATGGCCATAATACAAAATAGTGGATCAAACTATACATTTGTGTGTATACAAACAAAAATTTACATGTATGTATCCCCCCTATACATCTATTCTATTTACCCCCCCTTTCACTGCCACTGTCAATGTCTTCTGAGAAGTCTATCTTTCTTTTTCGGCTGCTCAGTGGTGATCCCCAACGCTGAACAAGAGGGACAGGTCGCATTAGCGGAGACTGCAAACAAACGAAAATTTGTAAGTTAGTTTACCAACCTATAAAAATTCTATGTACATTTGTTCAAATTCCAAACCAATATAACATTTTTACTTACTGTACGTGAGTAAGTTATGGTGGGTGGGGGTGCTTCAGTACAATGACCTCGACTGGGTGGTATTCAAGCACCACTTTCTCACTATCAAGTTGCATAGAAAATATATATATGTCAATCTCAAAAAATCAATGGGTGCACGAAAAATATGCTTGCATGTACAAATAAAACTATACTACATGGAGGGACAATGACATTTTCAAAGAAAGAGAGACATACATGTACCTTGGGGGGGGGGGAGAGGTGGGTGAGCGATGACCCTGATTGGGTGCTCTTCAATAACCAGTTGCTCACTGTCAAACTGCATAAAATAATATTAATGTCAATGTCAGCATATCAATTGGGGAAACAAGGAAAAAGATACTTGCATGTACAAAAAGGAATATAAGAAAGATAAGCAATATGTAAATATACTTAGGGGACGTGAGGAGGTGTGTAACCAGTGGATCGAACAACTGTCAACAGGATAAAAGGATTTCTACATGCATTAGCGAAGAAGGTCTCTTGTTATTCATCATAATCAAAATCACATTCCTACATACAAAAGGACAAAGATGCAATTAGATAATTTCAAAAAATTAAAAAAAGTACATGTTGAATAATTAAAATTACAATTAAAAGAAAGCGAGACATAAACGCACATGCTGGTGGGTCAGAGGTGGGTCAGCCTCAATTTCGATTTGGTGCTCTTCAAGCACCACTTCCTCACTAGAATCCTGCATAAAGTAACATATGTCAATGTCAAATAATAAAAAGAAAATGAGACATATATACTACATGGACGGAAAATGATGTTTTCAAAGAAAACAAAACATACATGTATCTGGGGGAGGGGGGAGAGGTGGGTCACCAACAACTTGGATTTGGTGCTCTTCAAGCACTACTGGCTCACTAGATGCATGCATAAAGTAACATATGTCAATGTTAGCAAATACAAATAAATCGAGACATATACTACATGGATGAAAAATGATGTTTTCAAATAAAGCGAAACATAAATGTAACTGGGGGGGATAGGTGGCTCACCCAAAACCTGGATTTGGTGCTCTTCAAGCACCATTGGCTCAATAGATTCCTTCATAAAGTAACACATGTCAATGTCATATCATACAAATGACACGAGACATATACAAGATGGACAAAAAATAATTTTTTCAAAGAAAGCGAAACATACATGTACATGGGGTGGGAGAGGTGGGTCCCCAATCACAAAGGTCATTCCGCTGGCATAGATATCATGTTATGTAACGAAACATAAACATACAATTAGAAATTTTCTAATAATTAAAAGCATTAATGTTGAATTATTAACAACATAATTAAAAACATAATTAAAATAGTACCTGTGTCTGGGAATATTCCTCTACATACGAGGGACTTGGTTGGGATTCCACAAACTCATCCTGCTCACCCTGCATAAAACATATTTTATCTAGATTAGGACGTATTGAATGTTGCAATCTCTACTATAAATATGTAAATAATAATGACAAATTAAAAACTAAAGTTCTTACAGCTAATGGTGAAAAATCCAAAACCATATGCATCATTGACCGCTGCATCAATGTTATCAACATCAATCGTTGGACTATGTGAATCTGGGGTGTGACGGGACACCATTTGTATATTTGTTCACATAATTTGTTAGATAATTAAATAGAAATAAATTACTAAAAAATTTAAAATTGTGATATAAAACAAAATATAATATGAAAATAATGAGTTTTACTTACATATCGGAGTAATCCATCATCACGAAACTCCAGGGCCATAGCACATGCCTCCACACAATGTGCAAGGGTGTGGAATAACATGGTACTCTTAACCCTCAATGTCTCCCGTGTGATCTATACCTCTAGTTTGGTCTGGAGATGTAGTATGTGGATCCTTAGTGTGGGACGGGCCATCCTTAGAAGTGCCAACCCATTGGCCTACATTGCCTTGGACAACACTACCATGTTGAAGCAATGTATATGCCAAGTCGAATAAGGCCTTCGGTGTATCATGAATCACAAGACCCACGGGAGGATATACCCGAGGGGGTTTTGGTGTGTGTGGAGGGTGTGGCACTTGGTTAGGATCAGTCTTAGCCCCTTCCCTATCTTGGGGAATCCCATGACCCACACCCTGGAACTCTACAATATCAAAATAGTTAACATGTTTTCCCAAGATAATTCTGCATACAACTTCCTAAGAAAATAGAAAGGGATGTCTCTATTCCCATGAGGGTCTTCATCAAATACCATGTACCAGCGATCCATCCAATGTGCTTTCACATTTGGTTCCACGCACCAGTTTATGGAAATGTGTGCTCGAATGGTGGGTGGAACCAATCCAGTGCTAGGGTCATGGAATAATGAAAACAATTGGTCTTTGGTTATCTTTAGTTTTTTTATGTCTTTATAGCTCAAACCATTGGAATAGTATTGCCTCGTGGATTTTCTGTACAAGCTAATGTTGTACATATCTCCTTGGACATTGGAAATTGTGTTTGTTACGGTGTCCAATGCCTTAGGTAATGGTTGTCGCGAATGGGCCCCCTCTAAACGATGAGCTAAGGCGCCTCAATGCACCCAAACGAGCCAGAATCTGTGAATTTCGGTCTTGTTCCCCTCCATGTTTGGGTTTATGTTTGGGTTTGGGTTTGGGTTTGGTTCTTAGTTATTATTGGCTTCATTTTTCACAATATCTTCAACATTTATGTTAGCTATTAAGATTAAAACAACAAATTACAAATTGTTTTAATATATCATTCCTTGATTTAATTCAATTTTTTTTATTAAATTCATTTTAACAAATATAAAAACTATGAAATTAACAAAAACAAACAAATATTGAAAACAATTGTGGATGATATGAGTACTTAACTTCCATTGGAGCCAAGTTATGAATTGTCCCTTGCAAACTACCCTCCAAAGGCACCTCCAATGCCTCTAACGCAAAATGTTGGTGTGATTTTTCGTCACTGCGTTTTTTTACTATCCCAATATCGCCTTCACTATGTAAATAAGAAATTGAGGCCTGCGGCCTCTGTTTTATTTTATTTGTTTGGTTTCACAAATATTACTTGCGATTTTTAACTCTTTAAAAATGCATATGCGATATATCGCACATGTGATATTGATTAATTAACCTTAGCCTCGTCTTTGGGCTCGGGTTTTCCAAACGTAGCATCAATAACGCATATGCATTATATAGTTACATTTCAAAAGTGCGTTTCCGATTTCTAAAGTTGCACTAAAAATTGGAACCAACTTCGTGCGAGTGCCCTTATTCTAACTAACTATTTACCCAAAATAACTCTAACTCAGCTTTCTCACTTGCTTTCTTCCACAGGTGGTACACTCAATGGACTTGTTGCATAGCACAATCGTTTGTAATATACCAAATAATATCCCTAATTTCACTAAATATTGGAAAATGCCTCCTAAAATTGTATTGTTTTTTTTTAGACTGTAACAGGGGGAAGATTAATTATAGACCGGTGAAAAAGCCACCGGGTGCTGTAATACATCATAAACTGGATTTAAAAGCTCATGAGCAGTTTGAAAATCTCATGAAGTCCACAGTGACCTGCTAAGCCCAAAGGCTCAAAAAATTGAAGCTAACATAACAACAAATAGTAAAAAGGAAGAGAATAGAGGGGAGTAGGGCTATTTAAATTTCTCCATAATCTTATTAACTGCTGTCTCCAGTGCTGTAATTCGATTCCCAAAGTCTCCTGTGACATTGGCAGCATCTTTGAAATGAGAGAAGACAACATCTTTATAGTAATTCATCTCTCCTTTGGAGTCCTTGAGATCATTCTTGAGTGAACGCAGCTCAGTAGAGAAATTCTTCCAGTGCTGGAGGCCTTCATCAGCGTTGGATTTGATCAACTTTCCTTGTTCATCTGTCTTTAACTTGAGAGCATCCAGGGATTGTTGGATGTCTGCAAGTCTTTCTTCCACTGTCTACGGATTGGAGGACGACCCTATTGATGCCATGAGATCCGGGGCGAGCTGGGCTGGCGCGACGAGCTGGGTGGTCGCGAGAAACCAGTGGAGAAAGAGGTCTCCAGAACCTGCAAAACTCAGAGCTCTTGAAGAACGTTCTTGGGGCTGCTCGAAAAGGGGAATGAGAGGCCCGATATAAGGAGGGGAGGGATCACGAGAGGGGGATGGAGGAGATTTGTTGTACATACGAATCTCCAAAGCACTCAATGCTGTACCGAGGAAGTGACTTAAAGGTTCAAGAGAAAAACGAAAACGCATCCCACGCCGGTCCTGAAGATATACTGCAGAGAGAATCTCTGACAGAGTCGATTTAGGGAATATTGCAGAGAGAATCTCTGCCATTTACAACCAGAATGTTTCTATCCATTATAGCGGCCTTGTTGGCCTCCAAGTCCGCCTGATCATTGAGTCCACGAAGGATGTGGAAGAAACTGATTTCTTTGAACTTTGAGGCTAACAAAAGGATTTTTTTAAGGATGGAGATTAAGAAGATATTGGAAGGAAAATTTTTGGATCTCAGGGCTTGGATGATTAGTTTCGAATCTCCAAACACCACAAGAGAGTCTAAGTTTCTCTCATGGGCTTGCTTGAGGCCTTGCCAAAGTGCCAGCGCCTCTGCCTTGTTGTTGGTCATTGAACCTAGCCCCCAAGCATAGGTGGTTAAGACAGAGTTCTCGTCCGAAAAGAGGACCCCTCCTCCTCCTGCTAGCCCTGGATTGCCTTTTGAGGCTCCATCAAAAAATAGGGTGCTTTCTTTTAATTTAGACCTCCACATTAGGAAATCATTTTCTTCGAGGCGGATTTCCCAATTAGCAGTTTTTGAGATGGGAGCATTGGGAATGGGCTCAGGATGCCTGAATTGAGACAGCCATCTTCTCTCTTGGGGATCCAAGTCTCTAGAATTCTTAAGCTTTCTCTTGGCTACCGATAGCTCCCCCAGGAGGGCTTTACACTTGATTGCAATCTTGATGCTTGATTTTTCCTCATCCCTGAAGATTCGGCTATTACACTCTAGCCAGATCTTCCAGCAGATAGCTTTTGGGGCCCAAATCCAAATTGATTTCAGAAGGTCTTTTTTATGGAGATCAAAGGGAGAGCTGGAGGCCCAGGCGACAAATAGGTCAGGGATGTTTTGGGGGATAGCGAGATCCTCAAGGTTTAGGAGGAGGACCTCCGACCAGATTTCTTGGGAGAAGGGACAAGTTATTAGGAGATGATTCATTGTCTCTTCCTCAGAACAGCAAAGAGGACATGTTGACGGACCCTCCTTGCCTCTATTTTTTAAATTTTCCCCAGTCAGAATACTTTTATGAGCAACTGTCCAACAGAAGAAGTCGATCTTGGGCACGAAAGGGTAATTCCAGATAAAGTTCCAGCTAGCTGGATTGGGAGCAGTGTGAGGCGAGGAAAGGAAGGCTCTGTATCCTTCGGTGGCTGAGCAACTGCCTGATCACTGGCCCCACCATCTTTTGTCTTGACTATTCTTTGCAGAAGGCGTTTTCCCTTGGAGGTGCTGAATTAAGCAATCCTTTTCATCATTTAGCCAGTGGGGGAGATTGTCAATATGCCATTCCTTCCAAATGCAGTCTCCATCTTCCTCCCAGCTTGAGATGTCCCAAAGAGTATTTATGTTATTGTTTTGAGCCCAGTCCATAATGTTCCTTATCCCCGGATTTTGTCCTAAAGGTTGTTCTCCCATGATGGAGTCCTCCCACAGCTTCATTTTCTTTCCGTTTCCATGGATCCAATGGAGATTTGGTTGGAATAGTGGAAGGACTTTGAGACACAGCTTATAGATGGGAGAGCCTTTCTTACGAGGGATTGGATTATCCAGGCATTGTAGCCTTTCCCCAGTGAAGTATTTCTTTCTGAGAACTTTGTTGCTCCAACTATCTCTTCCAGTGACCAGATTCCACAGAGTTTTGCCCCCCATGGCCAAGTTTTGTCTTGCCAGATCCCTTACTTGAAGGCCTCCTTCCTTATAAGGCATTTGGATTTGATTCCAGCTAACTAGGTGGATTCGATGGAGGTTCCCTTTGCCTCCTTCCCAAAGGAACATTTTTATCAGTGTCTCCATTTTTTTTAGGATAGAGACCGGAGCAATCAGGATGGAGGTTTGATAAATTGGGATACTCATGAGCACAGATTTGAGCAGCACTGTTTTGCCTGCTGAATTTAACCAGTTGGAGCCCCATTTTTGAATTAGATTCTTAAATTGGTCAATGATAGGTGTCCAATGAATTTCTCTTGAGCCTTTCTTGAATATTGGAGCGCCTAGGTAGGTGAGGGAGTCCCAATCATGGACAGCTTCCATGCCAATCAATCTGGAAATCTCCCCTAGCTCCTTTATTGAGCAATTCCAGCCATAAATCTTTCTCTTCTGGAAATTGATTTTGCTTCTTGAGATCTGATTATAAACTTCAAGCTCTTTCTTAAAATGATTTTCCAAGTATATGCTAGCTCCACCTAGAAGGATCATGTCATCCATGAACTGTGCATGATTGATGTTTTTAACCTTTGGGGCCAGCCGAAGACCTGAGAGGAGATTCTTCTGCTTGCTGGAGATTAACTGAAAGCTTAGGACAGAAGCTTGAATTGCATAAAGGAGGGGCGATAAGGGGCAGCCTTTTCGCAGCCCTTTGGTCGCTTGGAAAAAGTCAGTGGATCTGCCATTTACTAGAGGGGCTATCCACGGGGAGCTGATACAGCCCTACACCCAATTGATAAAATGCATAGAGAAACCAAGTTTATTCATGACTAAGAAGAGGAAGTCATGTCTAACCCTGTCAAAGGCATTGGCTAGATCCAACTTTATCACCATTCCTTCTTCTTTATTTTGGAAGCTAGAGTGTATAGCCTCTTGGACAAGGAGGATATTGTCTTGGATCTTTCGCCCTTTAATGAGCCCCCCTTGGTTCTCCGGGATGACTTTGGGGAGGATGTTTTTAAGCCTGTTGGCAATAATTTTGGTTATAATCTTGTAGCTTAAGTTGCAAAGGGAGATTGGCCGGAATCTGGAGAAGGAAGTGGCTCCCTTTTCTTTCAGGATTAAAGTAAGAAAAGCAGAATTGGTGCTTCCCCCAATCTTGTAGGTGGTTTGGGAGTGCCTTACCATCCTTAGCAGGTCCAATTTAATAATATCCCAACAACTAATGTAGAAATTGGCAGTAAAACCGTCAGGGCCAGGGGCGCTGTCAGGCTTCATTCTGAACAGGGCTCTTTTTAGTTCTTTTAAGGAGATGGGGGTAGAAAGGAGGAGGTTATTAGCTTCCTGAATCATGGGAGGAATGAGGTCAAAAGGATGGTCCATAGGGTTTAAAGGGGCGTCCTCCGGAGCAGAAAATAGATCTTTGAAGGTGAGGAAGGCTGCTTTCTTTATTTCTTCAGGGTCTTTTATCAGGGATCCTTGGAAGTTGATTTCATTTACAGCTTTGAAGCTTTTATGAGCTTTAGCTTGTTTGTGGAAATAGTTTGTATTTTTGTCCCCGCTCTCTAGCCACAAGCTTCTAGACTTTTGGCGCCAGAATTCTTCTTCGACCCTACAAGCTTTAAAATAGGACTTTTGTAGCTCTGATTCTTTGGAGAGAGTGTTGCTGGTGATGGGGAGAGAGTCCATCGCATGCTGGTGATTTTCGAGGGCCTTTTGGGCTGCGATTCTGATGGAGGTAGGAGAGGATAAGAGCTTAGCCCAGTTCTTTAGATCTTCTTTAAGCCTCTTTAGTTTCTTCTCCCAGGAGAAGGAAGGGGACCCAGGTATCAGGATAGACCAGGAATCCGAGATTACTTGCTGGAAGTTCTCTTGAAGCAACCAAAGCGGGTTGAAGTGGAAAGGGATGGGGCCAAGAGTGGAATCAGAGACTATATCGAGCAAGATCGGTCTGTGGTCCAAGGTGTAGTTGGGGAGGATTTTAGAGGTGGCTAGCAAACCAGCAGAAAGGAAGTCAGAGTGGATGAGGAATCTGTCGAGGCGAGCTACTATATGACCCAGACCCAGTCTTTTGTTGGACCAGGTAAACTTCCCTGAAGGAGGCTTAATATCCATCAGATCCCAATGGAGGATAATGTCCTCTACCCATTCTCTAGCTTGATCCCTTACTATGGAGCCTCCTTTCTTCTCTTCAATGGCCAGCGTGACGTTGAGATCTCTGGCAATGATGATGTTTCTTGGACTGTGCTAGCTTAGAAACAAATCAAGGGAGTCCCAACAGCTACATTTTTCAGAAAAAAGGTTAGGAACATACATATTAAAGAGACTTACTTGCTGACCTGAGTCCCGATGGAGAAGACTTGTGAATATCCAATGATCGCTGCATTCCTTATTGACCAATTCAAATTTGGTAGAATCCCAGAAAGTGGCTATTCCTCCTGAGGCCCCTTTTGAGCTTATTTCTATCCCAGGGCCCTTTTTCCAGAGGGCGTGACCAGCTTGGTAGAGGATTGAATCCTCCATTTTTGTCTCCTGAATTAACAGAATGTCCGGCTTGTTTATTCTGATGATGTCTTTCAGTGCTTCTTCTTTTTGTTTGGAGCCTAAACCTCTGCAGTTCCAGGAGATGTATCGCATTTAAACTTTTTTGGGTGGGGAGGCCCCCTTGGAGGGTTGGCCTTGCTTGGATCTGGTGCTAATCATGGGTGGCAAAGTTTTCTGAGTTCCTTTGGCTACATCTCTGAAGGACTTCTCTTCTCGGTGCTTTTTTTTTATTTTCTTCCCCTATTGGATCTTAGAGGTGTTGCATGTGAGCTGTTGGATTTCGATGCTCCTTCATCAGAGAAACCACCTTGGTCGGAGTCTAGATTAGACAGATCCTCCTCCTGGATGATGACCTTCGAGAGCTCTCCCATGGGGACGGTGGGCGAGGTATCATCAGATATGACGGGGGTTAGATCTGGGACTGGTTGCTGGGGAACTTCACCAGGGGCGATAGGATCTACCGAGATCGATCTAGCAACATTTCTTCCTTCTTCGGTTGTTCCTTTTGTTGCTGTGTGTTGCTTTGAGGTAGGCTCCTGAGTGGGATTGGATGGTAAGATCCTTCCTTCTATGGTCGCCTCCTTACTGCTTGAGGCTTGCAGCCTGGATCTTGGCCTTTTCTCTTGAGTTTTCGAGGCTGCTTTCCCTTTTTTGGGTCTTTGCCATCCTTCTGTTTCGTCCCCTTGCCGATTTTTGGGACAGTTTCTTTGGAAATGACCATGCTCATGGCAGTGTCTGCATTTGAAGGGCAACTACTCGTAATCCAACTATTGGAAGTGATGCCAATCACCCACCGAGATCTTCATTGCTTCTGGTATCCCAGCCTCAAGATCCACCTCTACGCAGATTCTAGCACAGGAATATTGTCCCTTGGGATCTGCCTTGTCAATGTAGCGGCCAAGCCCATTCCCTATTTTTTCCAGAGATTCAGAGTTCCAGCAGTGCGCTGGAAGATTTGGGAGACGGACCCAAACAGAAACCTCCTTGGGGGAATTGAGATTTGGGTCGAAATCCGGGGTCCAGTGATTGAGATACAGGCCTTGGGATCCCATGAAGTAAGGACCATTCCTGAATATGAGATCTCGATCATCCTTGGAGATGAATTCGAAAATATAGAAACCTCTGCCCACCGGGTAGCAGGTCACGCTGTGCTTCAGCTGGGGCCTCCAGTTTCTTTGAATCCAGTCGTCCGTGGTTCTAGTGGAGGGCCATAAACCCATGAACTTCCCGACCAGTCCACATTCCGCCAATGCCAAAGCAATCTTGATGGGTTTTTCTTCTGGCAAGAAAATTTCAGGTATTGCATCCAGTTTCTTTATGAATTTCGGGATCTGAGGGGCTACCAGCTTCTTCCCAGCAATCGATAACAGCCTCATGAAGGCATCTTCATCAGAGATAGTAGGGGAGGGAGGGGATTTCCCTGCCCCAGGAGTAGCCATGGCGGCCGCTGGGCAGTGCACGTAGCAGAAAGCCCTAGCAAGGTGCACGCGCAACCACAAGGGAAAAAAGAATCCTATTTTTTTGTCAGAATTATTAATCTCTCTCCTAAAATTGTATTGTTGAACCCCCCTCTCAATATACCTTTCCAATTGAGAAAACCCCTTGTTTCTCCAAATATTGTAGGTATCCACTTTTATCAACCCATTTTTTAATACCCCCTTTATATCATATTATTAAGTTGTAAGAAGAAGAAGCCCTAACACATCTTAGTATAAGAAAACAAGATGATAAATAAAATAATAGCATAATCCTAACAATGATCCAACCGAAATCACATGGGTGACTAATCAATTTGTAGCTTCGGATGGTGGAAGAGCAGACAAAATTGTAATGGGAATTGCAAAATGCGTAAAAGGAAACCCAACCAAGAGATAAATGTAACTAAGAATGTAAAATACTAATAGTCCAATAGTCAGTGAAATGCTTAGAATATATGAGAATTGTAGATGTTTCACACCACAACCTACCAATCTATCAATTTAATATCATGTAAACACAAATATAGCCATAGAGTTCATGTTTTCTATAAAGCTTAATAAATTAAACTCCATAAAAATGCAAAATTGAAACCCTTTCATGGCTGGACTTCCCTACCTTCCTATCAAAACAAACATCATTGATGTTTAAACCCAAATGAACATAAAAAAATTTCTCCTACTTTCTAATAACGCCATATGATCATGTTAATAACTTGGACTTAGGTCATACACAAGATGCAATGAATTTCCTTCACTTCCTCTACATTTATTCTAGCAATCAAGGGAATTAACAACATTTAGTTCCCTTTTCTTGGGTTATATCTAGTTTTTTTTATCTCTACGGGATATGGAAAGATATATATTGTTAAGTTTCAAGCATGCAAGGGTTATAAAGATACACATATGATGAAACTTATATGATACCATTTCATGGTAACGATAACACATAGGATATGTAAATAAGGATTTATATTTTCACGTATGTTTATGTCAGTTCCAATACAATATTAAGATGGATGTATTTCATATAAGAATTGAAATTACAATTATGAATGTGCCAAACATAATTCAATCTAACAACTACTCCTAATTGGTGATGCGAAAATGTCAAAGAAGAATACAAAAAGTTGAAAGAAATAATTAGGCAAAAGATATTGATCTAACTTTTCTTAGTTCCCGTGAGCCAAGAAAGATTGATCTCACTTTTTGTGGTTGTCATGGAGCAAGGTTTGATTGAATCTCAATACCCACCAAAACCCCAACCTAAAAAATGAAGAGTTAGGTATTTTACTAGAATGCCTACAAAAAAATACAATACAGTTGTTCAACTTCGGAATATATATATAGTATTCCCTCTCATTTTTCTTTTGTTATGAAAAATGAGAGAGAAGACTATATATATATTTTGAAATTTGTTTTTTAATGAAAAATGAGAGAAAAAACTAATATTTCATGTTTAAATTTGTTAATATTGTTCATCCTTGATTTTTCCATTGACTTCTCTTTATAAACAACAAAAATACAAAAAATGAATGAGAAAAAAACACAAACAATAGCTTTAATTAAATTGTGATAAACCATAAAAAGTTATGCATTTAATGACATTTCATAACTAAAGTATTCTATTGATTGCAAAAATAATTGAAATGTACTAACCTTTAAAGCAATGTGAATTCAACATCTCAGCATATGATAAGGTTGGAGTATTACTCAAAGTTCATTTTCTCATTCTTTTTAATTACCTAAGAAACATACAAGATAATATTAGCATACTTACAAATTGTATTCATTGGAAAATTCATTTGCATATATTTGTTTCATTTAATGAAATTTTATTTAGAACAAGAATTTCTAGGTGAAAAATAACCCATAATCAGTGATAGAATGAGATCCATCTTTAATATTTTGATGGATGAGAGAAGATACACCATATTTTGAAGCAAAATTTGTATCATCTTCAAACATTTTGATATTGAATACTTCAAAAAACATTTTAAAACAACAATAAAATAGTTAAAAAAGAACTTTAATGTATTTATTATAAGAGAACATTTAATGATTGCGGATTAGTCTATTTACATAACAAAATAGTAAACGTTTATGAGTTAAGAATAATAGTATCTTATTGTAGAATATATATAGTACCCATGGAAACCATTATAACAAAGTATATATACATAAGTGAAGGATAAAATAACCCTACTTGATAATAAAAGAGAATGACTTTACTCATAAAAATAATAGAACCCAACACAAAAAGGTTTGTTAATGGGTTCGCAATTCATTTCATATATAATGAAAAACATTTAATTAAATGGTGGTCCTTGATGTCATGATTATAATGAATACAATAACCATCTATCGAAACCTTTCAATAATAAATGAATAATTTGAGACATGAAAAGACCTTTGATAAGACTATACATATAGCAAGGAAAACATATTCATTACCCACATCGAAGACACAAATTTGTAAAGACCCAAAATAGCATGTCAACTATTACATAAAAAAAGGGGAACTTTGTAAAGTCCTTATGTAACTAGCACAACCACATTATTAAAAGTGCTTGATATACACGGATCTATGCCATTTTCCACCCTTTAAATTTGTTTATTTGCCCAAAAAGGGACATCATTTTATATATGGGATTTTTTTTTTAATTATTGTTTTACCATATACAAAATTTGATTATATTGTTTTATTATAAATTTAATTATAGTGAAAAAACACACACTCTCTCTATATAGAGTAATTATATAATGTTTTTATTAATTTTTTTGTTTAGTCTTTAATTTGCTTCAAATCCATCAAAATAACCTAAAATTTAACATTAATAATTAAAGAAAAATGTATTAGAATGAATATTAATTTTAAATAATGAATTTATTATATATTAAAAAAAATAAAAATTTTAACACGCAAATGGAAAGATTGTTCAATGCTGATAGAGTAATTAAATTTAGTTAAACAACTAATTTTAACTTGCCAAATGGAAAGAATGTTAAAGCTAATAAAGCTCATGGAAAGAATGTTAAAGCTAATAAAGTTCTTTTAGGTTAGCTTTTGTTTTTTTGCTCACTTTTTCAATATGATTTCCATTACCATTTGTTTGTTCTGCTCTCATATTTGATAAAGTTTTTTTTTAAGTTAAATTTTGTTTTTATAGCTCACTTTTTCAATATAGTTTCTATTACCATTTGTTGGTTCTGTTCTTATATTTTCTCATGTAAGAAAACAAGTGTAAGATTGAGTAGACGAAATATGTGGGAAAAGGAGTAAACTTTTTATTCGACCATTTGCACCGATCGGACGACCTAGCTCGCGTGAGCTGTCACATCACGCATTGCTGGTCGTCCAATCGGTGCAAATGGTCGGGTAGAAAGTTTACTCCTGTGGAAAAATGGGCCATTACACTAGATTTTCTATGATAAACATCTTACGGATGAAGACATGCCGGCTCCTGCCATTTATTCCTTTCTTCCAACATATATGGTAAAAATATTTGTTAAAGGTTAAGGGGGTTATACTGGAGACAAAGTTATAAATATGGATTGAGGTTGGCCATAAAACTCAGCCAAGACCACTTTTAACGAAGACTAAGGTATAAGTGTAGGCAAGAGTTTTCGCATTGGCCCTAAAAAGAAGTGTTTTTTTTTTTAATTTGTGATAAAGGTGTGGTAAGAGATGCCGCTAGCTATGGATATGTATATCGATCTGGAACATCAATAATAGTTTAATAAACCTATGTCCCTGTAGGTACTGGAGGATCTTTATTTTTACAAGATGGTGTTACACTTGTTTCTAGTTTCTAAGTCAAATAGATATAACACCTAGCTCGTAGTTATTAATGCTGCTTTTTAATTAATTTGAAACTTTTTTTTTAAGTTAAAAAAATATTTAAGATAAAAGTAATTTTAGGTTTCTAATAAATAATATTTTTTTAGCTTAAATAAGTTTAACTTTTAGTTTTATTATTTTTTATTTTAATAATGTTAATTTTTTTTAAGTTACAATATATTAAAAATAATTTTATTATTTTAATTTAAAATTACTTTTATTTCTTATACTATATTTTTCTTTATTTTAAAAGTAATAGTATTTGTAATTTTTTATTTATTTTATGATATTAGAATTTTTTATTATATTTTAGTTATTAGTAATTATCTATACCCTTAGTATTGATAATTGTTAAGTAAGCAAATGGCAAGAAACTTAATGGATTTTTTTTCAATAAGTTTGATAACTTGAGCCACATTACATTAATTTTTTTTCACTTTTCGTAATTTTATGTAATTATTACATTATTTTTTTTCACTTTTCATAATTTTATGTAACTATTATTTGTTAAAGTTTTATGTAAAAATTATATCAATCATTATTATATTGCGATGAATGTATTTTATTCAATAATGGTTTAAGTAATTATTTTTATAATTGTTAGGAGAATTTTAAAAACTGATAAAAATCAAGTTTTCATTAATTATATAGAGACATAAAAAAATCAAGTTTTCATTGATGATGTAAATTAAATATATTGTATTTGGTGGTTCTAATTGAAACTTTTTCCAATTCTTTTAGTGTAATAGGATATTAGCTAGATGTAACATGGAAAAGTATTTAGTTAATGTCTATTTAAATTAGTTTGACTTGTTTAATATGGGTAAAGTTCCATTTTTTCTTAAATCATTAACGTAAAATAACTTTAACCACTAATATATCAACCTCTTTACCATTGACACCTTCTAACCATCAATTAGTAACACAGAAACCCACTAATCATTGAGCAACCAACCCACTAGTATGCCTTGACCATCAATCCATCATTTCCATAACGACTATGTTTCACTATGATTATAGCCAAACATAATAAACTATAGTGGAATATCAGTATCTATGATTGATGCTACACAGGGACTAGCTGCTTTGCAGCTATTTTACAAGTTATGTCAAAGGCCAGGAAGAATTGAACATGGGTCTATTCTATTACAAAGATTTCATAATTCTGGACTAACCAGTGCACTGTCCCCATTGGGACATAAACATTCTCCAGAATTTAACATATGTCTTAGTGCCAAGAGATATCATAATATTAAATTTGTGTACATATCAGTACTATGGAGTGACCTAAGAATTATGTCAAAGTAAAAAATACAGTATTAAATGAGTCCTTTTACATGTTATCATAATATAAAATAGATATAGTAATATAAAATTGATGCATATCTTGGGAGAAGTATATACGTTAACCAAATCGCCCTCAAGCATAATTTTAACAGGATTTCATCACAAATTTGTCGGAGACATGGGGTGTTTTGGTTGTCTTGGATTGACCCAAGAATTATGTTATACACTATTAAATGAGTCCTTTTACATGTTGGATACATAACCAGTTTATTTTTATCTACCCAATCATTACATAGGCGATCAACTAGAGATTGAACTTGGGTGGGAAGGGTAGCAATCATTCCTTTCAACCACCCAAGCTACATCCAATGGACTAGTCCACACATCTCTATTTCATGTAATAGATGCACAATATAATGTTATTGTGCATTAAAGAAACATTAGAGGAAATTTGGGGTCTAAAATGGGCCTTATAAGAAAACGTTCCAACATAAGTTCTTGTGAGTTGGAATTCAAAAACCAATAGAATTTCAATAAAATGAGTCAACCATAATGGTTGAATTGACACATTTTTCATAAAAAAACTACTTTTTTTGTTCGTATTTTTGGCATATATTCATGTGTTTTTACTCAAATTTCAATCGGGAGAGCTCGTTGGATGTGGAATTTGATCCTGCATCCAATGAGTACCCACAATGCATACTTTTGATGGACCTCGCTACCCCAAAAACAAGAAATACCTGAAAGAATGTGATGATGATGTCATCATCACGTTTTTTTAGGCATTTCTCGTTTTTGGGGTAGCAGCATCGAAGTTGTCGTAATGAAAGTGGCTTGTTGGGAGGAGTGGATGAGAGCTGATGTTGGAAGCCAATAAAATGATGAGGCCTTAGAAAAGGAAGGGAATCATAAAGGAATGTTGAGGATAGAGAGCTCGATAGAAGGCACAAATTTGGAGGAGGAATTTATGAAGGCCGATATAGGGATAATTAAGAGGATCATGGGAAGCATACTTCCCATATGCTCAAGGTAGGTTTGAGTGGAGACTGAGGATCTCACCATGATGGTGCAATAATGCAAAGACAAAGGAGAAGCGATCCAAGGATTAACATGTAGTTGGATGTTTCTAGACATAAGATTGAAACCTTGAGAAGAATAGGGTAGAATATTCTCGCAAGTCAATGAGAGAGAGCGAAATAAATAAATGGAATCAAAAGAAGAGAATCCTCCTTAGTAGAGAGGAGAAGAGAGGTGTGGTTGAGTAGAGACACACATGAAAGTTGAGTGCAGGCTGAGAGGACAGAGCGTAGACGTTACTATGTATGTAGCGCCTAGCTAATACTAAGACTAGTAGGCCATAGAGGATTGAGTGTGTGTGAGGAATTAAATGGTCGTAAGAGCCCCTATACGAGGAATCTCCTAGGTGAGGTAAAAATGTAATTTCATGTCATTGAGCATAATCAAGAAAGGGAATGTCAAGCCCTTGTTTTATGTTTTATTATGTGTCAAGTATATGCAAACTCTATTGAGTAGGACCAACTACTGAGTCCTTTTCCCTCATGGAAAGGGAAAATCTTGTTGCACACTTTGAGACGTAGTGATGACATCCCTGCATCATGAAGCGTATGATGAAAATACTAACCATAACAAATTGATAAAAAGGAGTTGATAAAAAAATCCACTTGACATAATTTAGAGAACATAGTGCATATCTACACCAAAAAGAATAAAGAAATTCACTATTGGAAAACATTCTCACTCTTCGAATCACCATATTTTCTTGGAATATACAAGAGTTTTATCCAAGATCCCACATTACTACAAAAGGAATATTACATAAGCATAAAAAGTTAAGAAGTTTGATAATAATAATAATAATATTAGCAGAGATGATGGCTTTAAACTGAAGGAATCTTGAAAATTGATTATACAACTCTTAAAAACGGTTCATCCTTCTACAAATATCTCAAATTTGTATCTATAGTTGAGATTCCTACATTGTGGCCGAATAGAGGGGATCGCATGCCTGAGAAGTGAATCTGAAATCGAGACTGCTTGGTCCTCGTAGAACTCGTCAGATTGCTGGCTGCCATGTGCTGGTGCACAGGTTTTAGATTGGATTAGGAGGAGCTGGCTGGCTGAGCTCTCTGAGCTGCGTCATTCCCCTGCATGCAAGCTTGACTCATGTGTGGTCGTGAGATCCCTCTGGGATTGTGTTTGTTGCAGTTGGGGTTCGAGTGAAGGTTCGAAGATCTGGATCCGAAGCTAGGATTGGGGACAAGGCATGTGGTTGAGAGGAGAGCATGATTCCAATGGTGGTTGAAGAGGGTGGGCTTAGGTCATCCTATGCCCCATTATCAGAAGTATTCGAGAAACTAATCACTGCACAAATCAAGAGGGTTTCTAATGGATCCCCTCCGAAATTCGTCAAGCGGATTGAGGATGTACCGGTAGTTGCTCTGCTGTCAAAGGACACTATTCGTGTGGCATTCTCGTTGGCAGATTGGGCACTGATAGGGAGATTCATTGGACTCTGGCCATCACCTAAAACCACCGAGAGTTGGGTTTAGAGGAACTTAAGACCTTTGATTTTGAAAAACGTTGCATCCTACTCAGTGAGCCGAGGCTATTTGACTTTAAATCTAAGGATGACAAGGAGCTAATATTCTGAAATGGACCCTACTTCATGGGTCCGAAAGGCCTTTACCTGAACGGCTGCATGGTAGACATTGATCCTGAGGAAGATACCCCCAAATTCGTCCTAATGTGGGTTAGGTTTCCAAACTTACCTATGCACTGGTGGAACCCAAAATCGCTCCAAGCAATTGGAAACACACTAGGAAATTATATCGACATGGCAAGCCCAAAAGATCAATATGCTTGTGCTCACATCTATGTGGAGGTGGACCTAGAAGCTGGATTATCATAGGCAATCAAAATCACAGTTGGAAACTAGTATCAATATAAAAAACTAGACTATGAGTAGCTGCCATTTAAGTGCAAAGGGTTTCATGAATACAAACACTTCTATCGTAACTGCCCACAAAAGTAGGAGGCCCAGCAAGACAAGGACGAAGGATGGAAAATTGTAAAGAGGACCAAGACCAAATCAAAAAGTGGAGAAGTGCAAAGGAAAGAAGTGGAAAAAAATGCTCGAAAGAAAATCAAGAAATAAAAAAGGCCAATGAGACTAGGGGTGGAACTAATGTTACAGAAGAGAAATCCAACAATGGAGAGAATAAGCACCCAGAAAATAATTTTCCCTATTAGGCCAGTCTGAGAAATATTTTGCCTCTCTGGTCCAGTCAGATTCAGGAGAAGATCTGGTAAAATAAGGAGGAAACCAAGGAAAATCAGAGGAGGAATATGACATGGAGGAAGAGGAAGAGTTGGATGGGGAAATCAAGATGGATACGCCAAGCAACACGAAGGAAAGAGGAAGGAAATTGACCAAAGAAGTGAGGGATCAAGCCACATACAAGGACAAACTACAAGTCTTTTAGTTAACATTGGAAAAACTACTTTGAAATCCTAGAAAAACTCGTCAACAAGGGAAATCCCAGAAAGGGAATCCCTTGTCTACCAAAATTAAGTAATGAAGGTCCTCTCTTGAAATTGTAGAGGTATAAGTAGTAAAGTTAAGGGAGAATCTATGAAACATTTAATTATATTAGCCCATCCAGACATCTTACTGATCTAGGACACCAAGATGGAGAAAGATGCATTTCTCCAGGTAGGTGCAAAATTATGGAAGATAGGAGGAAGGAATGCAGTCAGTTCAAGGGGAGCCTTCAGAGGAATAGGAACAATATGGGATGATTGAAAATTTGAAGTATTTGAAATCAAGCATATCTCTCACTAGATTATCACTACATTGTTGCAGAAAGAAGCTAATATCTAGGGAAGACTATTTAATATTTATGCACCTGCCTCATATGGTGAAAAAAAAGATTGTTGGAATCTGGTTCGAGATGAAAAGAGCAATCTACAGGGAAATGTCATTCTAGCCAGAGATCTAAATATGATTTTAATACAAGGTGAGAAAACAGGAGTTTCATTGGTCAGCGATACCATAAGGGAGAAAGTTGATGAGATTATAATGGACAGGGATCTATCAGATGTATCAGATGTCATTCCCACTAAATGAAAGTACACATGGAATAGGAAGAGACTAGGGATAGGGCACATAGCTACCAGGATGGATAAATTTTTGTTCCAATACTCTTACCTCCTTCTGGGACTGAATCCTTCTTCCAAAATATTGCCATTTGGGGGATCAGATCACAAGCCGATAATGCTCGAGATGAGGAATGACCAAAACCTCAGTCCAATTCCGTTCAGATCCATCCCTCTATGGGTCGACCACAATGATTTCTTGTGAATAGTTGCGGGTACATGGTCGACACCGGTCATGGGCTCTCCATTTTATGTTTGGGAATAAAAATTGAGAAGGGTAAAGAAGGCACTCAAGTCTTGGGCCAAATCGATTGAAACTCCAAATAAATAAAAAAGTAAAAGTCATGTTACTGCTAGAGTCCCACCAGATCGCCATGGAAACCAGTTAGATCTCTGAGGAGAATATTAAAAGGGAAGTAAGACAAAATGAACTACATTCTTCCTGTAGACAGGAGGAAGAATTATGGAGATAGAAAGCCATATGTCATTGGCTCAAAGCTAGGGACCGGAACACTGGATTCCTTCACAAACAGGCAGAGGCAAGGAATAATTTTAAAGTTGTGCATGAGATTCACGTCCAAGACCAAGTTATCTAGAATTTTGGGGAAATCAAAGCGAAAGAAACCCGTCACTTCAATGAAATTTATACAGTAGATCCATTCCCCAATTCAGAAAAAGAAATCATGGACTTAGTCCCATAGATTGTCAAAAGAAAGGATAACAGAAGATTGATTCAAAGGATCACGATGTAAGAAATAAAAGATGCATTGGATGACATGGAGGATGACAAGGCACAAGGACCAGATGGGTTCAATGCAAAATTAATTAAGGTGTGCTGGGAAATTGTTCAAAAATATTTATTTAAAATGGTGATAAAATCTTAGAGATGTGAAAAAATTCGTGGAAGCACAAATTATGCATTTCTAGCACTTATTCCCAAAGAGAAGGATGCCACTTCCTTTAACAGGTTCTGCTCCATTTCTCTATGTAATATTGGATATACGATAATAACAAAAATTATGGCTAGAAGATTAAAAAACATCCTTCCATATATCATTCCAGAGAATCAAGGAGGTTTCATTAAAGGCAGGAGAATTTGGGACAATATCATTTTGGTCCAAGAGGCAATCCATTCCATCCTGAAGAATGGTGAAAAAGGTATGGTGGTGAAAATAGACTTAGCCAACAAATTTGACAGAGTCTCTCATTCATTTCTCTTCCAAGTAATGCTGAGATATGGATTTGATCCAAGCTTCATCAGTTGGTTCAAATCCTACATCAGTAAGCCTTGGATTTCCCCTCTTATTAATGGAAGGGAAACAACCTTCTTTCAATCCTTGCTAGGACTGAGGCAAGGATGCACGCTTTCACCACTGTTCTATTATTTATTGATAACATCTTCCACTTTGTCCAAGCGGGATCATAAGTATCCACCCTATTAGGTAGAATGCCTTCCACCGTGGGTTATCAACCAACTCTTGCCATGGAAATGGGTTCTTTACAAGAGAGAATTACTTCCACAAAAGGGGATCCATAACCTCGATTCAAGCAATTTATGTACCTGCTGATGACTTGATCGTCCCTGCTCCTGCTACGACATTTGCACATTTAGATGCTACTACAGTACCATCGAAAGGATTAGGTGCCAAAGGTATCTATCCAGCAGTGGATCCTTTAGATTCAACATCGACCGTTGCTCCAACCTTGGAGCATAGGTGAAGAACATTACGAAACTGCACAAGGAGTTAAGGAAATTTTAGAACGTTATAAGGAACTTCAAGACATTATAGATATTCCTAGACTAGATGAATTATCAGAGGAAGATCATTTAATCATAGCAAGAGCAAGAAAAATTGAGTGTTTCCTATCACAACCCTTTTTCCTAGTAGAGGTATTCACAGGTTCCCCAGGAAAATATGTTGATCTAATATAAACAATTAGAGGGTTTCAAATGATCCTTTCTGGAGAATTAGATGGTCTTACCAAACAGTCTTTTTATTTGGTGGGTAACATTGATGAAGCTACCGCGAAGGCTATGAACTGAAAGTTAATTCTTAAAATGACCCTAAATCGAGTCGTCTAGGATTTAGAAGTGAAATAAATAATCCTATTTACTAATAGTGGTCAAATTGGTGTATTAACCAATCATGCTTCACTTGTAGCAGCTGTAGATATAAGAGTTATGAAAATACGTCTCAATGGATGGTGGTCCACTATGGATTTGATGGGTGGTTTTGCCAAGATAGACAATGATAAAATAATCGTATTGGTAAATAATGCAGAGAGAGATGTTGACATCAATCCCCAAGGAGCCCATGAAACTTTTCAAATAGCTAAAGCTAACTTAGCTCGAGCCGAAGGAAAAACACAAGCAATTGAGGTTGTTGTAGCTATGAAAAGAGCTAGAACATGATTAGAGGCCATCAATTCTAGCCCCCCGTCTCTAATTAATTTTTTTATAATGATCTGAAAATGGATTCAATGTTCCGTCTTGATCCAAACAAGTGGAGTAAAACTTATTACATGCCATTGACTCTTAAATGGTATCTAATAAGTTTACCTACTATTGGATTTGAACCAATGACTCTTGTCGTATGAAAGCAATACTCTAACCACTGAGTTAAGTGGATCATTTATTCTCATAGGTAGAGTTGGACTCTATAACCAATTCTAAACGGAATTCAACGTATAGACAATGTGTCTTTGGCACAGATCGAACTTATTGGGACGTATTAGATCATAGTATCGGATCATGAAATATCTACCTTGACAAAAAGTGATCCATCTGGTTAGTATAGTAGTGTATCACCAAGACTGGAAAGGAAGGGCTATATCTTAGCAAGGTAGAGCACCTCGTTTACAGGTGCACCAATGGTTTTCGAGAGAGTTTATCAATTCGTCCAATCCACGAAATAGATTCTATGTCAAATAGTCTTACTTTATCAATTTGTTTCTCTAGGGAACAATATCATGACAAAGATGAAGTTAGGTCCGATTCGAATTATGATTCTAATTGATATGGTCAATCCCAGCTTCGTTCAATGCCAGACATAATGAGTATAATATGGGGACCTCAAAATAGATTCTTCTCGCTCTATGAAATTTTAGGTGTATGAAGTGTCATATTTTACTCTTTGAGCGATAGAGGAGACTCTATTTGAGTCAATCTATGCCCGAGCAAGGAAAACCTACATCAAAGAAACCTTTTGAATAACTTTGGGATTGCTTCCGAAGGGTAATAATTTGGAGCACACAGAGCCATATTAGTATCTTCTTGGAAAGAGGAGAATGGAAGACTGACCGATCTTTCCATTAGTTAATGAAAGATCCCAATGCGAGAAAATGGATGTTGGGTTCTTGGAATAGTTCAAATCATTTTGATAATAAGAAATTTGATCTGTTCTACCGAGAAGGTCTACGATTCAGCCCGTATAGCCCTATACATTCCACTAAGTTACACGACTTTATATATATATATATCCCCACATTATTGGGGGTTACTAATCTACTTCTGATAGATCAAAGGTTCTACTGATTGATCCTAGTCTATTGGATCTTGGACTTCGTTTGAATAGTAAGTAATTAGGATCAATCATTAGAATCTTATGAGTCAGGTATAGGGAACTCCTAGCTAGCTACTATGATGAATGGCTGCCTCCTTTCCTTTTGTTTTTAAGGGAATCTATAAGAAGGGGATCTATGGAAGTATCTGTCCGATCCAATCTGTCTAATCTGTCCAATCCAAAGAGTTCGGATCGTAAAACTGGAACTAATTGTAACATACAAGAAACAAGGTGTTTTTTATTTTCCTTTTTCCAAGGCACTTCTAGATTCTACATACAAATATAGACATAGGATTGAGGTATTCCATACTATATTGCATGGAATTGCACTATGTTAGAATGGGAATTCTAACATCAGCTAGTTCGAAACCAAGGGAAAAGTGGGTAATTTGTCACAATATTTTATATATCGTATCACATTTATTTTTTTGTTCATTTTTATCGCTAACTCTTCGAAAAACTCGAGAGTTCTATTAAATATCATATGTTTGAAGAATTTTCTTGTCTAGTCAAAGTATCAATTGGACATGTTGCTTTTGGCTCAATATGCAACACATTTTGTTGGGGTTGAACGAATTCCTCTTCCGTTCAATCGAAAATCTCAGTTGTATCTATCCCTTTGCCAAAGATCAGGGCAAAGATCTTGATCAACTAGGATTCTCTACAATATGTTATGTATGGTAAATAAAACCTATTCTTGAACTGGGAAGTACTACGGATATTCTGAATACCTGGAAAGGAAAATTCTCCGGATTTTATCCATTCTAGTTAAAGGCGAACCTTTTGTTCGTTCTCTTTCTCCAACTAAGATCATCACATGGTTTTTTAGACACAATATTTTCATATTGTGATAGACACTCTTTCCTCTAGTTTCATTTTGGTAACATACCACAAACATGCAATCTACCGGCTATGCATATTGGATCTACATCTGGACCAACATTTGCTTTAATATACCCCACTATGGAATACATATATTTCATGGAATGCATTCTGGAACAATAGAAGAAATAAGCCTGTTGGGACAAAACTATCACCCCTTGCTCAAAAAGGATGTGGACTGCGGCCCAAAAGAAGCCGCCTTCTACCTCGTTTATATTAGACGACGAATTGGTAGTTGTAGTTCATATTTCTCCCATACCTTCAGTAGTTCCTATACCTGTAATGTTCTTGGGATTATTTACAAGCAATATTCAAGCTCTGATCTTTGCAACTCTAGCCACAACTTATATAGGTGAATCCATGGAGGGTCATCATTAAATCACTAAAAAACTGTTCGATCAGATAGAATATTTTCTAAGTATCGTACCTATTCATGACTTGATATGTATTGTAAAAGCAAATCAGAATTCTTAGTAACAAGAGCTTGGTAAGAATAGTTAGCATCAGTTAACTATTAATTTCGTCCATTAGATCTCCAGATAGAGCAGAACAGATTGGCTCATTTGTATAGAGATATGAAGAAAAAATAGGATTGAACAGGTTCACTAATCGAAGTTGGTTGAGTAAAGAACGTACCCCGGCATAGAACGATGAAATTTTTGTTCCTAGTAAGGGGAGGATTTTTTCACATTTTTACTTTGTATATAGTTCGTTTCATATATTAATCCATTTATATTGATTATAAGCCTTATAGATTATATGGATTAATATATCATATATAGATGTGATATATAATTACTTATAGGCTCTTACGGAGTCTATTCTCTCTCTGTGATAAGAATTAATATGTCCAAGAAAATGAACTATGTATTTAAAATATTATGAAGAAGAAATATTTTCATGATTTAATATTTTCATAGGGAATAATAGGTTTCCCTATTTATTTATATTATCTCTTTGAGACCATCAAGAAATATTTTGGGTTCTTAGTTGTTCGGAAGAAATCGTTCCATAATTTAATCATTGGTGAACACTCAACAGATGAAACTGCCGTATTATCAACTATTTCCCAACCTTAGTAAGAGAAGATTACCATGGATCCCTTAATTTCTGCTGCTTCCATTATTGCTGCTGGATTATCTGTAGGGCTTGCTTCCATTGGACCCAGTGTTGGTCAGGGCATTGCTGCGGGCCAAGCTGTAGAAGGTATTGCGAGACAACCAGAAGCAGAAGGTAAAATATGAGGTACCTTACTGCTAAGTTTAGATTTTATGGAAGCTTTAACTATTTATGGATTAGTTGTGGAACTAGCACTTCTATTTGGAAATCCCTTTGTTTGATTACCCAAATTTACCTGATGTAGAGGCAATTAAAAAAACCGCATAAGTGAATATATAACCTACATAAAAGTGAGCTAATCCAACTAATCACGCTTGAACAATGGAAAGAGCTACTGGCTTGTCCCTCCATCGAACTAAATTAGCCAAAGGTGTGTCTTCATGGGCCCATGCAAGAGTTTTGATTAGTTCCTGCCAATATTTGTGCGAGGAAATCAGGAACATAAATCCAGTATCCCAAACAAGATGCCCAAATAAGAACATCCACACCCAAACAGATAAACTGTTCATACTGAAAGGATTGTATCCATTAATAAGTTGTGAATAATTTAACAATAGATAATCCCTTAGCCATACCATTAAATAAGTGGAAAACTCATTAAATTACACTACATTACCCTGCCATAACGTTATATGCTTTCAATGCCAATAGAAAGTAACCCATCCAATAGTATTCAACACCTAGAAAACTTCTAAATAAAAAGCATCCCAAACCGAGATATTGCAGGTACCACCCCACCTGGACCATCGCAAGGAAAACTATAACCAAAATCTTCCTTATCTGCCATTAGCTTGGAACCACGCGCATCCAAAGCACCTTTAACTAGGATCAATGTAGTTGTATGCAAACCTAGAGCAATAACACGATGAACCAAAATGTCTCCGGGACCGATTGTTAAGAACAATGAATTATTATTATCATTAATAGCATTCAACCAACCGGGTAACCATATTCTTTTACCTGCATCGAATGTTGGAATACTTGTTGAAGATAGGAGTACATCGAAACCATATAAGGTCTTACCATGAGCAGATTGTATCCACTGAGCAAATATGGGCTCGATCAAGATTTTTTTTTCTGGAGTACCGAAAGCAAGCACAACATCATTATGAACATAAAGTCTCAAGGTATGGAAACCTAATAATAAACTAACCCAACTAAGATGAGATATTATAGCTTCCTTCTGCTCCAACATTCTCTCCAATAAATTATCCTTATTTTGTTTCGGATTATAATCCCTAATGAGGAATATAGCTCCATGAGCAAAGGCTCCTGTCATAATGAACCCGACAATGTATTGATGATGAGTATATAATGCAGCTTAGGTGGTGAAGTCTTGTGCTATGAATGCATAAGCAGGTAAAGAATACATGTGTTGAGCTACCAAGGAAGTGATAACCCCCAAAGAAGCTAAAGCAAGACCCAATTAAAAATGAAGAGAATTATTGATTGTTTTATAAAGACCCTTATGTCCGCGTCCTAATCGACCTCCTGGAGGAACATGTGCCTCCAAAATATCTTCCATACTGAGACCAATCCCAAAGTTGGTTCTATACATATGACCAAAAATTGAAAAAACAAATGCAATAGCTAAATGATGATGAGCGATATCAGTTAGCCATAAAATTTGAGTTTGTGGATGAAATCCTCCAAGAAGAGTTAGAATAGCAGTTCTCTCCCCTTGGTAGGTACTAAATAAGTGACTACTGGAATCATGATCTTGAGCATAAATATTCCTCTGACCTGTGAAAAGCGGTCCTAAACCTTGGGGATGCGGTAATACATTCAAAAAATTATCCCATCTGACATGCTCTCCCCTTGATTCAGGAATAGTGACATGAACTAAATACCCTGTCCAAGCTAGAGAATTGACTCTGAAGAGTCCTGACAAATGATGATTTGGATGGGATTCGGCATTTTTGAACCATGAAACACTTGGTCTCCATTTAGGTTGTAGATGTAACCTAACCGCTACTAAAAATATGGAAGAAAGAAATAGCAAGAAAAGAGCTCCAGTATAAAGATCTTCATTAGTGCGTAAGCTGATTGTATACCACCACTGATAAACACCATAATAAGCAATATTGATCGGACCGGGAGAACCTCCTGGGGTAAAGGCTTCTATAAATAGTTGACCAAAATGAGGATCCCAAATTGCATGAGCAATGGGTCTTACATGTAAGGGATTGCGTACCCATGCTTCAAAATTTCCTTGCCAAGCTACATGGAACAAATTACCAGAGGTCCATAGAAATATTATTGCCAATTGACCAAAGTGGGAAGCAAAAATTTTATGATAAAGGTGTTCTTCGATAATATCATCATGACTCTTGAAGTCATGTGCGGTCGTAATACCGAACCAAATATGGTGAGTAGTGGGGTCCGCAATAGTATAATACCAATAAAATAAAACCATGACTTATCGCCATACCGTTAGCATCTATCTACCAACCAATAACCATATATGATTTAAATTAGAAAAACGTGAGTTAATAAACATAGCCCAATTGATAGTATCATGACCATCATCATATGAAAAGAAAGAGTAATTCTAATCTAATCACCATAATATGAACTGAAACAAAAAAGAACCATGAATAATTTTGGGGGGTTCCATATGCTCAAGGCTGTGAATAGGGTACTTTAAAACTTCAGAAAAAGGCATTAAATATTTCAATTTACTGAGCTCATACCTGATGTAAAAGGGAGGTGGTACTCGCGGACTAGGTTCAGTAGTCTTGGTAGCATGTGGAGGCTTCATCAGAATAGCACCTAGATGTTGTGATACTTTTGGATACTCTACTACTTGGAGTGCTCCCTTTATTGGAACACTTTAAATTAGAAGCTTTCGGCATTGCTTCTTTTTTTGGAACTTGGAAATCTTTGGGCGTCTCCTTAGTTTATTCTCAGGCTGTCTAGGTGCTTTCCCTCTTATTGAATTAGGGGGATTTAGCCTTGGCCTCAGTTCATAGTTCCTCCTCAATTTTTGACTAAAATTGAGCCATCCTTCCTTGCCCTCCTAACCTCGAGCAAGCCATCCTTTGTATTTATGCAATAAATCTATTATTTATTTATAACATTCCACCCGATAAGATAAGAAAAACTGACAAGTTTTGGATCTATTTATTTCCCCTAATTACATAGCAGTATTCTATGTGACTAGCCAAAATAGATTGATTATTGGGCCGAAAAAGCTGTTGGAAGTTAGGCATATTAGTCTCTTTGCTCCCCCCATTCTCACAAGATTATGACTAGCAGGAAAGAGATTAAGTATTTTATCTACTGTCCTCACTTTGCCTCAGGCCATACAAACGTCTCTTCATCCATAGGGTCTCGATTTTGGGATAAAGCATAACAAGGAATCGTTAACAAGGGCTATGACAGCCAGGGAAATTTGACCGTAGGTTCTTATTTCATGATTGCGTCGATGAGTGGTTAGAATGGAGGTTTAGGATGCGACATATATGTGGAAAGCACTTAAATTTCTGTCCATAATAATGGACTTTAGTACCATATGCTGGTGATGGGGGTGCTTTCTTGTTCACTGATGCTTCCTCCTCTACGGGTGATGCCCTTGCCCATGCCTCTGCCACTTATGCTTGGTCAGATGTTGGTTTTCCCAGGTGATCTTATTGGTATTTCCATTGGACCTGGAACATATTCTTTTACTGGAGCAACTAAAACTGATGTATTTACCTCTTCCATATATGCCTATGCCCATGTTGGGGTTTATATGGGATAAATAGCTGAATACAACTTCTTTTACCTTTGTCTCTTATGTCTTTTCCTTTCGCTGCGGAGCAAACTCATTTTGTTTAACCTGGGTTCACTTGGAGAGCCATAGCTAAGAATGGAGAAGAAGGTTGAGAGATCAATCTTTTCTTATTATTACTAAAACAACAACTCAAAGTTCATATTAATTTGAAGGGATTACAAGCTTCTATTCCACAATCGAAGGATCTAGTCTCAAAACTGATCATATTGTTAATCTAATTGAAAAAATTGAACTGAAAATGGTTCATTGAGCTGCAAGTTATGAACCCTTCTAGGAGAAAAATTATAAATACTTAGTAAAATAAAAGGTATATTTCTTGTTTATGAGTGTTGAGGCTGATTTTCAGTTTATCCCTCTCAACCTCTGCCATATTGAGCTTGGACAGACTTGGGGTTAACTCTGTTGAGGCTCTTTTTGGATCCAGGTCAGACAATTGGACAACCCTAGTAGCTAGGGATTCCTACTTTTACTTTTCTATCCTCTCATTGAACTCTTTATATTTATAAACCAAATTCCTAAGCTTTATTGCCTACTCTAAGAACTATTCTTTTTCTCACTGCACGATAAGCACTCCAAGCTAGCCTTTAGGGGGTAGGATCGACTATAGACTAGATAGAGGAAAAGTACCTTTCAGTAAGATGATCGCCGAAAAGAGTTAATAAGGGTTATGGTTTATATAATATCCTTACCGTACCTTTTCCGGACCAAAGAGAAGGAAGACAGATAAGGGAGACTATATGTATGCTTCCCACTGCTCTTTCTTAACCCTTTGGTTTTAAAATATGTGATGTTGCCCCTCTTAGTCAGATATATCTCTCAATCAGATAGGGCTAGTTTTCCACGAGATATATTTCAGCAGTAGGTAGAGAGATACTTGGGTTGGCTCGAGACCTACCCACCCGGTCAACATTGAAACTAGCTAGAAGGGCAGGGCATTTTCCTAGTTCTGAGGTCGAGAAGGAGGTAGTTAGGGGGAGGGCTCAGATGCTAGCTTAAATGTCTATGGTGGATCATTAACAATATCAACAACTTCACCAATTGGCATAACTAACTAGATCAATAGGCTAAGCTATAGTAGATGTGCCTGGGATTAGGTATTTATCTAGGGGCACACTGAATACTTGTTTCTTTCTTTATTCAATTTGATCAATCAATCTTTGTCTTTAATTGATATTTGAAACGATTGATGAAAAGATTGATTGAAGGGGTTTTTCTCGATGAAGAGCAAGGGAGTTTGAATAAAAACTAGTGGTGATGGTGGTTTATAGTAGGTCTTGATGAGCACATAATAGGAAGGTAAAGAGAGTTCAAGCCAAATAAAAAGAGTGTTCAATTCCAGTTAGAGGAGTGGTTATGGAGTATCTTAGATATGAGTTATAAGGATTTTGAAGGGAAGGAGATAATAGATAGGGTTGTCACTTCAATAATAGGTAACCATAAAGGGAAAGCACTCGACTTAACCAATGATGAGCAACCCATGGTCACTAGAACTCCTTCTTAAGTGCTGTATAGAAACCTTGACTATTAGTCGTTCGTCCCTATCCCTAAACCTTCCCTTATATTTTATAATTGCTCAACTGAGCACTCATATACGAGCGGGTTTATCTTGCATCTGGTATGAAATGCCTTTTTTATTGAATAAAAAGTGGTATTAGAGGGACCCTCACATACGACCACTCTTGTTGGTAAATCATGCTTACTCGAATCAGTGATCAAGCTTCCACATTTTGATTGATCATTTTATAAAGAAGATAAGAAAATGATCATGAGCGAAAACGAGGGCTTACCAACTTATATCTTATTTCGTTTTCTTTCATTCTTTAATCAAGAGTGTGTGTGTGTTCTCTCTCATTACTAGCAGACAATCAAATGATATTTATTCCAAGATTTCAAGGTTGACTTTGTTTGATTGGCTCAAGTGAATATGTTTAAGAGTGCTCACTCAATCAGATCATGAGAAAGCACTTTGGTCCTCTTGATTTGAGTAGTCGAGTGAGCTCATCTTTGTAGTTTTATTGTATTGATTATATGTGAGTAAAAGGTTCTATTTCCGATTAGGTGTAAGAAAAATGGGTAATTTATTGAAGTGCTCATGTGCCGGTCTTAGATATCGAGACAGGTGATCCCTTCCACCCTTTAACATTGCATTCAAATTTACTTAGAACATCAATTTGCATTTTCTTGCTCGGTTTCATGGGATTTCAAGTCGCATTGGCCCACTCTCATTGATCGATTTGCTTGCTTGGTATCTGACCCTTAAAATCTACATACATAGGTTCCAGATGAAGTAGAGCTATGTGGATTGGGAATCGATCTTAGATGGAAGGGTATCTTAGATCAATCAGGATAAATGTGAGTGAAAGGGCTGGAAGGGATAGTCATCTTGTTTGTCGATGATAATTTTTTATCGAATGTAAAGATCAATCAAGAGATCCTCTTCAACTAATGATGTGTTCTCAATATCAAGCAAGCATAAAAGTCATTAAAGGTGGTCATGTTAACTCCCAACAAGGATGAAAAATCCTACTACCCTGAATGTGGATGGGTACTTTGATACAAGAAGACCAATGTTATACTTTGTTCTTCCATGGAGCACCTATCTATATTTCTGATTTAGGTCGAAAGTGGATGAACTTATATTCTCCCTTTTTTATTATTCTATTTTTAGCAAGCAGTTGGTTCAAAACGTAGAAGAAGTGAGCATGATATTACTCTTTATCTTACTCCTAATTGCCACTATATATCCCTTGAGCACTCTTTGATCAATCAACTGAGCTTTTGAAGAAGAGTGAAAAGATATTTCTTTCCTCTTAAAATGTGATAATTATATAAGGTTGATTGATTGATTTCAACGAGATTGATTGATTGATCGAAACATAATGATAAATAAAATGAATTACTCACCTATTTCAAAATCATTTAATTTGGATAAAGGGGGGGTAGAGAGGCATGCCAACCCTATTATCGTCACCCGCTAACCACCTTTCCCTGCTGAACGATAGATAAGCAACCTTCCCTGCCTTAGTGGAACCCTTTTGAAACCCTTACTGAATTATAGATGCTCCAAAAAAACACACTATACTTTTGAACCTTACGATTTAGGGTTTTTCCCTCCCTTCGACGATATACCTTGCCTGACCTCAAAAGGAAAATGAACGCCACCTTCCATTAGTGAATTTAACATAAAGAAAGGGTGGTATGGCTAGTATTGATTGATGGTCTAGAGTCGTTGGTCCTGGATAAACCACTGGTTGTTCTGCTTGGGAAAAAGGATAATACCCTAGTTGTTGGTGGGGCGTACTAAAGCTAAGAGGGGCTGGGTCAAGTTTTGGCCTTGATTTGGGAAGAGATAGGAGGTAGGTGCCGACTGTAGCTAACTAAGGACTTGCCTTTATTCAGGATGGATAGTGAGTGCCCGGTGCCATAGATAAGTGCCCAAGCCTTGGTTCTTAGTCTTCAACTTGAGCAAGCTGGGAGGGATCAAGAGTTAACTGGAATCAAGATGGCTTGGGGAACAAAATACATCAACCATGCATAGTTTGCTGATGATCCAATCCTACTTAGAGGCGCCAGCCAGATCATATTCAGAAGATTCAAGACTGAAATGGACCTCTACTGTCAAGCTTCAGGAAGTAAGCTAAATCTAAGGAAGAGCTCGATTTATAGCTAGAATATTAACCCAAGAGAGATGTCTGGAATCTCCTCTATCTTAGGAACTGAAGGAGTAACTAGATGGGGTTCATTTAAGTACCCGGGGGTCCCAATTTTCAAATCTAAACCCAAAATCTCGGACTGGAATCTACCAATAGAAAAAATAATAATAAAAATTGTAGCTTGGGGAGCAGCTTGGTTAAATCTGGCAGGAAAACTGGTAATGATAAAGGTTGTTCTGAACAACTATCCCCTTTACCAACGTTATATTCTGATGGCTCCTTCCAAAACTCTTGCAACAATAAAAATCCTACTGAGATCCTTCCTCTGGCAAGGAGGGAAAAATGGTGGAGGGAAATTTTTTTATGTTACCAGCTGGAGGAAAATTAAATTGTCTCGGATGGAAGGAGGATTGCAAATTAGAGATCTGAAGGTCCAAAATTTGGCAATGGGAGCCAAACTGCTTTGGAATCTGATAGATATAAAGCACTCCTAGAGCAGTCAGGAGATTAGGCACCAATATTTCTCAGGTTAGTGACTCTATTGTCTTGACTTTGAACCAACGAACAATCATGGCTCTACCATATTTTCCCTCTACAAGAAGGTATTTCCCAGCTTCAAAGAAGACCTCCATTGGATTCCAGGAAATGGTAAACAAATAAATTTTTGGAAGGATTCAATTCTGGGGAAGCCATTACCTTCCTCACTCCGAGGATTTAAAGCATGGATGGATAGGCAAGGAGTAAGCACGTTGTGGGACATCTCACAATGGGACGTCGACCCCCCTCACCACTAGAATTGATGGTCCTTGCTAGAGTGTCATGCAGAGCTCGAAGGAGAGAAAATTCAGTTTCTTGACCATTTGTCAAGCTCAGTGCTAGTGGCAAGAGGAAAGAGAGATTGTCATGGTTGGGGATGCAACTCTGACTCATACACCTCTGGATATGGATACAAGGTGTTCTCTGCAGTTCCAAATGTGCCAAGTAATCCAACGATCTAGAAAAGACTGTGGGAAATTAAAACCTGGCCTAAGATCGATCTATTTTCCTGGACGCTGGTGCACGGGAGGATTCTTACCAGAGACAATTAAGAGAGGAGAGGATTCGATGGACCCTTTCATTTCCCAATATGCTCTAAAGACAGCGAAACCATCCAACATGTGTTATTTGACTACTCCTATGCCATAATCGTGTGGGATTGGATGACAAGTCCATGATTTGACATGATTGAGTTATTAGGCAACATTCAACAGTGTTTCATCAATCGGGAGAAGGCGTACAACGGAGTTTTGGATTAAAAAAAATGAATTAAAGAATGTTGGCTGAAGATACCAAAACTCATCTGCTAGTGCATCTGGATTGAACGCAACCTCATAATTTTCCAGGACAAGGCTCAACCTACATGGAAGATAGTAACCAAGGCACAAGCTCTCATGGGAGAGATTCTAAATGTCATGATGGTCCCTAAAAAAAATCCTATCTGACTGATAACAAAGTTAAATGGATGCAAAATTTCAATTTCCCTGCCATTACATATTTGGCCAAGAATAATTGGAAAATTGGGAAATAAGATTCGATAAATCTCAATTTGAGAATTGGTTGAAAGAGAGGAAAATATTTAAATTGTTTTTTGACAGAGCTTCAAGGGGAAACCCAAGGATGGCGGGAGGGGGAGGGGTCATCATTTTCCCTGAAGGGAAAATAGAAACAGAATACTACTGGAATATAGGGAATGATTCCAATAACATGGCCAAAGCTTATGGGCTATGGCAAGGACTCAAGCAGCTAAAAGACAAAGGATTTGATGAAGCCATGGTTTTTGGAGTTTCTCGGTTAATAATCCAAGCGATGAATGGGGCAAGTCAGTGTCGAAATTTAAGGTTGGCTAGGCTGCTCAAAAGAATTAGCTCCATCTCTAAGAATTTTCGACAGTTAGATTTTTTTCACATTCTCCATGAGCTAAATGATATGGTAGATCTAGGCGCTAATAAATCAATGGTATTAGGCAGAATGAACTATCTGTAAATTTGCATTTATGTTCAATTTTACCTCCTTAAAAGGAATGGCTATGTTATTTCTGGAAATTTTGTCCGAGCAAGATTGAAGTGGAATTCGCAGGCACAAATTGTTTGGTTTTCATGAACCAGTTATTGTATCTCTTTCAGTGGTTCCAACGCTCATTTTATAATTTAAAACATAACCGTTTTTGTCAAAAAGGAAAGAGATTCTACATTGTGATATTTATAACTCGGATGATTTAATTTGAATAATGTTGACAACCAAGTTAAAGGATTCCTAATGATGAACTTGCTTGAGGGTCCAAAATGTTGAGGAAATTTGTCTCCGAAGCTCCATCATTAATCTATTAATTAAATTGTTATCCGTAAACCTAAGCTCTTAAACAAAAATGAATTATCCAAACAAATACATTCCTCCATAATACATATAGGGTAATTATATTTAATATATCAATTATGACGTTATTATTTCAAGGAATCAATAATGTATGTGTATGTATAGATTAATATGAATTTATTTTATTTTATGAGTTATTAAATATTTAAAAATATTTTTATGAAACTCTTCGTATTTTCAAAATTAACCTTTTTTATTATTTAAAATTAAAATATTTTTATAAAATTTATTTTGTTATAAATGGCATATTTGATCATTTTTATATGAACAAATATATATTTCAGATTATTAAAAATAATAAACTATAATAACAAAGAATTTAAATTATTTTTATATTAAATTTATTTAATAAAATAAATAAAATACCTATACGAAAAAACACCACCCCAAACACCATATTGTATACAGCCTATTAAAAAAAGTTGAAAAAAAAACATAAGACGCATGGTCTTCAAAATTGTATTGAAATTTAGATCAAAATGCTTTACTTTTTTAATTCTTTGTAACATAAACCTTCCACAAGTTGCTAGACTTTTCCTTCCTGCACTCAATTGACATTATCACTTGAAAACCATAATGTATAAAGACGACAAAAAAAAAGTTTGTAAAACTAAGATAAGCCATAAAGAAGCATGCATGATTAAAGTTATAAAGATGACCCCCCCCGTAAAACTAAGATAAGCCATAAAGAAGCCTGCATGATTAAAGTTATATTTTCATTTTGTTCATTTTCGAATAAGTTGTGCATTTTCTTTTCCATTTGGAAATAAAGCAATTACCAATATTTAAAATGAAATCAATTTTGTAAGTAAAATTAATGATATGTATATTGATTTTGTTATTTTTAAAAAGTATTTAAAAAATTAAATAAATATATTTAAAATATACATTAATTAAGATTATCATAAATCTTTAAAAAAAAATTATTATATTATTTAAATAAATATTAAGTTGATAAACGTTTTTATTTGAGATATGGGGTGGATTAGGGTCCATGTTTTTTCATCTAGAACAAGGATGAGACAAGTGTATCATCGAGATTGACTTTATGGCAGTCGTTCAACATTCGAAATAAACAATTATAAAAACAGGAATATAGAAACTAACGGGTAGCTAGCTAATGAAAGAATAACTGATAACAATGCATGGATAACTCATTGCTGATGAATGGATAACCAACTGTTCATGGAAGATAACTAGAAGAATGTGAGATAAAATGAAAAAGAATATAAAAAATAATTGATAGTTGATAAATGGATAACAGGAAGAATGTCGATGATAACACGTAGCTAAGCATGGATAACTCACACTTGAACCCATTTAACTAAAAGAATATGACGAATAAAAAAATATTTCCAAACTGTCTTCTGTTCCATAACTATCTCTCAACTATTTGATCCCTATCGAAGTGATCCAACCACAAATTATGTGGGTGTGCTAGTTAATATATTATAACGTCGACATAAGTTTTTATTTGAGATTTCGAGTGGACTATGGCCTATGCTTTTTCATCTATGGAGGGAGGATGAGACAAGTGTACTATCGACATTGATTATATTCCAGTCGTTCAAAATTCAAAATAAACAATTTAAAAAAAATAAATAAACATTAAATGGTAGCTAGACTATGAATGGATAACTGGTAGAAATGCATAGATAACTCATAGTCGATGAATAAATAACCAACCGTTCATGGAAGATAACTATAAGAATGTGAGATAAAAAGAAAAATAATATAAAAAATAATTGATAATTGATAAATGGATAATAGGAAGAATGTCGGTAATAACGTGTAGCTAGGCATGGATAACAGTTAAACCCATTTTTAACTAGAAGAATATGAAGAATAAAATTATATTTCCCAAGTGTGTTCCATTTCATAACTATCTCTCAACCATTTGATCCATATCGCCATTTGATCTATATCAACATAATCTAATAAATATGCTAGTTCTAATTTATTATTCATTTACATAGTAAATCACTCACAACTTTCCTTTTCACCACCATGGAGCTATAACGAACATTCTATTAACTGAATTCATTATTACATATGTAATATATATTACATATTCTTGTGAATACATCCTTATCAATTCTATTGAAATTGATATACCTTTTAATCATAAACTGAAATTTCTATACCTTTTTATCATAAATTATACACACTAAAAGAGGATTCCATTCAAGTATTTTGTACAAAAGTAACTAAAACATTTGGTATTCTATAGTTTATAGTTTAAACTTTTATTTGATGTTTTCTACTTTACATTTTCATTTTATATTTATTAAAATACTTTGTAAAAATTGACTTTAACATGTTTAAATATTTGGTATGCTTATATTATTATTTTTAAACGAGAATGAGTATTTTCATATTTATAAAAAGTTTTAAAGAAATTAATAAATTAGATTATAACGGTCCAAAAGAGAACATCAATTTTTTTGGGACCATTGTCCTACTTTTTTTACGAGTCCATGGTCTTGAAACTATTAAAGATGTGCTAACATCTACTAGATAGCTATATACTTTAGCATATTGGCTGAGCAATAAAGTAAAAAAACAGACCATAAACAACTAAATTTAACTAGTACTGTGACAATTATTTATGACCGAACTTAACTAGCACTGTGACCACTATTCATGACCTTGTAGAGAAGCATTGTTTCATATGTGTCCATTAGAGCTTGAAATGTCCACAATGGCGTGGGGAGGTGGTTGTACATGATCTTTGTCCATGGGTAAATGCATTAAGGTGGGTAACACTTTTTGGTCAAATTTGGCTATGAAAACCTGATTTTTTACTTGGCCATATATGCCATGTGGATTTGGCCATATGTGCCATGTGAATTTCGATTTGTAGTAAAAATAAACAAATTGTAGAATATTATGTTGACTTCCCAATGATACTTTTTAAAAAATATTCTAATGTCATTTAATGTGTGAAATTTTGCATTTAATGAACTATGTGACCTTAAAAATTTGAAGAAGTTAATAAGTGGCTCGTGTCCCACCCCAATAATTCAATATTACATTAATAATTTTATATAT